>JAULBU010012879.1:0-22664 GCA_032358235.1 Odonthalia washingtoniensis | reverse complement strand
AATCAAATTATTTTTGACAGTATCTTGAAACTTTCAAATGATTTTTGGAAAACATATCCACATTCCACCAAAACAAAAAAGAATATATATAATTCTATTCCCCGCAAATTAATACAAATTAATTTTGAGTGTGTTTTGAAATCTTTAAATTTGTTTTGACAAAACCGCAAAGTACAACATCAAATTCACTGCAAAAATATTTTGAAACTTGTTTGAGAGTTCCCAAATGATTTTGAAGACACATTAGTGAAAGAGTTTTCAATTTTGTTTCGACGGTCATTTGAATATTTGGAAATTAATATTGCTACTATGGGCAGTATTATCCCAAAGATTTCTTAAAGTGATTCTCTAAAAAACCCGTGGTATATTCGGGACTTTTTGCGGTCAAAATATCGTGGCGCGTTTGAGGTAATTTGAAAATGAAAGATACAGGCGTACACCCTTGCATAGATGCCTATTGCCTTTAGTAATCTCCCAGTAACTTTGAATGAAAATGTTCCTCCGCCCTTGCCGACAGCGCTATGTGGACGGGAAGGGATTGTAGTTTCCGGAAGACTTGAAGACATGTTGTTTCCTATTTGATGTTTCTTCGTTGGATATTATTGTTGTGTTGATAAGTTGACAGTATGTAGAAGAAAGTAGAGCTAAGTTGACGGTAAATCCATAAAATATATACGTTACGCAGTGGGTTGCTAATAATTTTGTAGTAATTTTTAGTCATTGGTATGGTGATTATAGAAATTTGGGGCATTGATATGAATTTGGTAGTATTTCGGGGCAGTTATTTTTATCGCTTATATCAGATGAATTTCATCACAAATTGAGTGCAGACTTTTGTTCTATCCTTGGCGGTTAAATGGATGCAAATTGCAACAACAATTATAAGGAAAAGTTTTATTTACCTCCAACTACTGTGAATTTCCAAAATTGTCTTCGATTCAAAAAATCTTCATATGGACGGAAACACCACCGTACAACTCACTGCCGAGTGACTGTTACATTTTTTTTCTTCTTCCGCTCCCACACTACGCTATTTCAAAAGAACCACTTGATTTTCGGATGTCATAGTGATGAACATACAGTAGCTTCCTGTACCTAGAAAGCCTCGACAAAACTATCTCAGAAAAAGATCTTGAGACCTAAGCGTGCAACACATCAGCGCCAAAATACGCTTCCAGTACACTTTTACACGTCTCCCACATTTAAAGACTACTGTCTCTTATTTGGATACTGGCGTCTTCATTTTTAGTATAAGGATGCCATTCACACCTTTCTCTTCTCTTTCTTCACCGTTCCTTAATTTTACATGTACAATAAACTAAACGTTTACTTCTTAACGACAGGTGTAAACACCATTCAAAAAATTCAACAGATTCGTATAGATACTAACTCGTGCTCCCACTAAAACGGTATAGATACAGTTAAGTCTTCCTGTTCTACTTTCCCTGCTTACCCTTTACCTGCACCGCTTCTTCCATGCTACTGCAGCTACTTACCTTTAATCTACCAAACTATTTCTCTTTATCTGGCTTACTTTGATTTTATAACCTATTCAATTTCATGCCCTATTGACCTAATCACATCTTTTCCCGTTATCTGCATAGTAAAAATGCTGGTAGCAGTCTAGAGAACCTCATATCACACACAGTCCCCATGCCTTCTCATTCTTACCCTACAGTATACGGTAGACATCAGCACTAAAGAATAACACGTCGCACTGTCCTTGTACAAGGCACTAATTGTACATCGCCTCAGTACGTGTCTGCTTTGTTTCGTGTATAGTTTGACAATCCGGATTACTGTCTGTGAAATCACCCAAAAAAACTAAACAGCAACAACCAACTAACGAAGCTGAACCACCTAAATAATTCCGAAATAAAAAGATGTATGATCCTCCCCAATCTGATCCAGCACGAATTTCAGCGATATCAGGCTCAATCGCCCTACTAAGAATCGCATGACCCACGGAGAAAAATATATTTACCCTTTTACAAATCATTTGTTACAAGCAGTGCCTCCGCAGAAGCGATGTGATACGTTCTCATACGAGCTTTCAAAAAAGCTTAAAGCTGTCTCCAAGGATTTCTTAACGGAAACACTAGTAGCAAAAGCAGAAACACAGTAATCTACAAAGCACCAAGATCTTTCAAAAATACTCGTCGACACATCCCCGTTAAGCATCGCACTATTCCATGAACTTTACTTTGAAATCCCCCGTTGTCTTTTGTCTTCTGAAAGACATAGCACATCTATATGGCCTACCAGACACCTCGTAAACGGTAATTCGACTCTTTGCTCTGAATCCATCAGAGCGGGCCAATCTTCAATTACAGCTTTACATTTTTTTTGCTTGCCTAACGAAACGATCATACCTTTCTATTCATAATTTCATATCGTTTTTCATCAAAGTGAATAACACGTTCTTTCAGTTGAATACACACACAATCCTAAACGATCAAAAAAAAAAAAATGTACCACCTGAAACGGTACCTACAGACCCAAATACAGCATCCACGAGGCAACCAACAAACCTAGGCATGACACTCCCACTGTTGGACCCAATACCCAGACAAAGCCCCCAGAAAATCCTCCATCACTGACAACAATGTAGCTCTTTTATCTATCTCGGCCCTTGAATCCAGAATCTCCCTTCACTTCAAGACCCCTTCGCCTAACTACAGCAACCACTGCTTTAATACTTGATACATCACTTATTTTAACTTCTATTGAAACACCACCTTTCTATCCACAAGGCCTTCGCGAAATGAAAATTAACAAGCCAAGTCCTCAAAATAGGAACGACAACAACGGAGATTCATCACATCAGTAAAAAGTACCATTCAATCTTTAGATGAACGCTGGACAGATCTCGCAATCTATCGCAATCTATTTGAAAGACAAGACATTCGCAGGTACTATAGATGAAATAATATGCAATACCATTCGAAACAATAACCTCTACACGGCCCAACTGGAACTACGCGTATTAAAAAGGCTACATTCTTCGCAAAAATCCTTCTAGAACCAACACTCACATTATACTTAAACAAAATCAACAAACAAATTCCGTTTGCACAAGTCGTGACCATCATGACCAAAGAGTTCGACTCGGCAGATTAGCATGAAGAGGTCAAACTTCTTATAGACCGCTTTTACCTGCGAAACTACATGGAAGAGAATAACATAACAGATGACGAACTTGGTCTTTAAAGTATCTTTTCGTACAACAACAATCTGAACCCGCAGTGTCTTTCGATTTTTAGAAATCACACTTACAAGTTAGAAGCGCTCAGGTCAGCTGTTGCATCAATGGAATTGAGTAAGATACCACGATCAAACCACATTGATGGAAAATACAATTTCCACGCCTTCAAAATCGCTATAGCCCGCTCAATCAAGTTTAAAAGAGAAACTTGACAAGCACATTAAAAAGCTAAAGGCTCAAGTTCGCTCGCGTTATTGGACAATATGAAAACAAACCGTCTAGACATTTTAGAAAGGGAAATTTTCAAATCGTTACACATCGAACAATTAGAGAAAGAAGCGACCACGCACCCAGAAAAACCACCGAACTACTCACCTGACTTTTCGCCAGAAAAAATAAAAAATAGGCAACCCATCAAGATCAAATAATTTTTACAGATGCGGTTTTGCACCTTGGACTCCATCCCTTCATCACTACCTGGGTTCTGTGCAGAATTATATAAATTTTGAGACTAGGATACCGTGAGAAAACCGTTCACATACTATCATATATTTTAAATAGATGCAAACTTGACATCTTCAACATCACAGACATAAACTACTGTAAAGATATACACAATAATGAGCATGGTGTTTAACTAGATGAATTCAACACTCAACTAGTATCAACTATTGAACCAGAATCTGGTACCCTGGAGAATTTGGGGAAGAATTATGAACTGGATAAAACCATAATTATATCTCAAGTTTTTAACACCATCTATGCGCCACCAATTCAATTTCTACATAAATCAACTCGACAGCAATACAGAACTTCACCCTTTGTAACACGATTTAATACGGAAGATGGAATTATCGATTGTTATAATATCTATATTACCAAGAAGCGGTATAATGAAACAAGTGGAAACTTTATCCCACCACTCTGCGTTTACAGTGGAGCCTCTTGTAGCTTCATTTTTATGAACGCAGTAAAAAAAATCGAAAAAGACTTTCGAATTACTGCTCATAAAAGGTCCTCGAAGCCTTCATTTCATTTTGGTGATAAGAATTTCCCTTACTCGGCACATAAAGAGTCATGCTCGAAGCACCTTCATCACCATTAAAAATAACGTCTGGATGTTGTTGATGTCGACGTGCCACCGCTTATTGCACTGGATATCATTGACGAACACGCCTTTATGATAGACAAAATGCATAATAAGTTCGCACATCGTCTTCAATTTAGGAGCAATTGCAAACTATATTACTTGAAGGAATAGTACGTTTACTTTTATAGGACTTCCTATTCGTACCTACACACCCCTCAACAACCTCCAGAACCCTTCACAATCAACTTCACAAGAGCATAATTGGTTCGTCTTCATCCTTCATTCTTCCACCCCACCCCAACGAAATTATTCAACGTACTTCGATGAACACACCCTACTGATGAACATCCGGCAATTCTAAAGACACTCAATGATATCAGCAGCAGATTCTATCCATATCAACTGGTCTTTAGAGCACCTTTGCGTTTCAGAGTGTTATTCGGATCTGATTACGCCTAATTTAACGAGCATATATTTATGCATATATTCTACATATCCATAAAGAAATGCAAGAAAAGCGTCTTGCAAATCATCTACGAAGTAATGTCCTTTAGTTCGGCAACTGAGTTGAATCATGGGACAGAAAGACAATTTGGCATGCCTTGAGAACATGTTGGACAAAACATTTACACAGGGCTGCCAACTAGAATTATCGTTGACCAAGGCTCAAGTTTTGGGGATTCATTCATTCGTATGGCTGAATTAGAAGGTGAAAAGTTAAACTTACTGGCCTAGGATCCCATAAAGGGCTTGGAATTTGCAGAAGGTTGGGTAAACCAATCCATACAACTGCCCGCAAACTGATGCCCGAACACTCAAAAGCATATTTCGAGCTCCATATTTCTCCTGAAATAAAAGAAATGTACTACACCTCTTCACCGGACTGTTCAGACCATTTAGCACTTTTCTTCGTAGAATAATCTCGCATCATGATGCCCTCGGACTACGGTAGACGACTTACAACAGAAAAATGTGGAGGCATCGCCCTCATTGCAAGAAATAAGATGAAATATCACATGGGAAAGATAAGTATAACCGGAGCATTACGCCACAATGTCCCAGGTTTGGCCGATTCATTATTTGAACTAGGTGATAAATTCCTCGTATGGAGAGGAAAGATCCATTATAATAGTACTGGCTAGTATCTTGGTCCATACGTATTTTCATCCACACATCGCACAAAACAACTTGTACATGTATTTGATATTGCCAATGCGAAATCATTGCCATACTGAATCTCCCAAGTAAAGTCGAATATTGTACCAAGCCTACTGTAAAAATCCTTCCTCCTCAACGTTGAAGAGACATTCTGCAACTCTACATCCCCATATTTAGAGGATGATGTTTTCATCAACGAAAACATACCTCTAAAACATCCTAGAAGCTCAACTCCATAAATACAAAAAGCAAGGACATAGAAGATAATGAATTTATCAAAGTGTAAAACTTTCAAATTTATATTACGGGAAGAAGTACTGCGAAATGCTAATATATGACCTGCGTGATTCGTTTTAGTACTGAATTCAACAGTGAACGGTTAAATTTTACATAAGGCACGCTTCGTAATTGTAGGACACAGGGAAGAACTGAAACGCTGCATGGTCCATTCAACTCAAACTCCACAACCTTCTTCAATTATACTTATATTAGTATTGATTTCCATCCACTGGTTTCATATGTGTACATCAGACGTAACACAAGCGTACCGCCGAAGCGCAATTTTTTCTGGTGATTTATTCTTGGAATCATGATTCTCAGAGCTCTAGCTCTCACCAGACTAATGTATGAAAATACAACAACCGCTACATGGGCACTTTGAAATAGATGAAATTTGGTTTCAAACTCTTCAACTTCATCACATCAACGATATAAAAATGTTCCAACTCAAGCCTGACATCTCTTTCCATTACATAAACACCAACGGCGAACTATGAGGACATTCAAAAACGTACGTAGACTCTCTTCTTCGTGAAGGCACCTACTCCTTCAAACTTCTTTCACGGATAACTGACAAACTATTCGACATGAAGAAACTATCAACATCACCCTGTAATTTTTCAGGCTTCAGTCTCTAGTTTAACACTGACTAGAACATCATACAAAACTAGCTATATTATAAGTCCAACTTGAAAAACTCAGCAACGACGGAACATTCACATCTTCCTCATAAATGCGTGTGAGCTTGCAATGTTTGTCCCATACGCGCTCAGATTGCCTGTTCGCGATTTCTCGTTTCACACAAGTTACTGAAAATACATACAACAACTCACTATCCACGTTTCTAACACATCTGAATAAGGCAACAACCTACGACACAACGTTCACATTTCATGTCCACAACTCGGCATCTCCTCCATTTGAGTTTTTGGTTTTAGTCACGCATCATTCCGGAAGAGCTTAGAACTTTCAATTCAACTAGAATACGTAGTATTTCTTTCTGATTCATCGAACTCCATCATCACTGTAACGTTAAAGTTGTGCAAACCAAAACTTTTGTGTAGAAGCGCAATATATGCTGAAGCTGTTGACCTTTAGGACCTATTTCACTGTGTGTATGCACTATCAGCAGAAATCTCGGTGCTCACCAACCAGCTGATCCAACTCGGCCTGTTTACGGACTCGAAATCCTAATTTGATATAATTTCAAAAGGATATCGAATATCCGAGAAAAGGTTAGTGTTGTACATAACAGCCGTCCGAAATGGATTCAAAAGTAATGATATATCTAATTTCGAACTGCTAAGACCCGAAAACAATGTGGCGGACTGTCTCACAAAAGCGATGGATCAATATACACTTCGCGGAATACTTCAAATCTCCGCACTCGTGCCAAGACCCACTCAGTGGATTATTCGACAAGACTACGAGAACGAATAACAGTTTTTCTTTTCAATTTTTGTATTCAATCTACTGCTCTCTTCACCATCTACCGCTTCAAAGCTTCATCTTGCAATAAACCAAATCTCTTTTTCACAGATAATATTAATAATGTTATGAAGACATATACAAGCAATAATGGTACGAATACAAAATCTGTACTTAATCACGTCAAGATGCTCAATACCCGAACGATGGTACTTTTAACATAGAGCAGCATTCTGCGCCTAGAAAGCCTCGACCACACTATATCAGAGTAAGATCTTGGGCCCAAAGCTCCCAGCACATCGTAGTCAAACATTTTCCAAATTTGTTTACAGATCTCCTACATTTAAGGACTACTGTCTCATACTCGGATTCTGGAGTTCTCATATCTCGTATAGGAATTTTATTTCCATCTTCCTCTTGCTCTTTCCACTCATCCATACTTCTTCATATACAATAAACTAACCGTTTAGTCGTTAACAAGAGATGTAGACACCAAGTCGTAAAGTCGACAAGTTCGAATAGATAAGAACTCACGCTCGTACCAATACTGTATAGATATAGTTAAGTCTTCTATTTTTACTTTCTTTGCTTACCCTTGACGTGCCCTACTTCTCCCGAAATACTCTAGATTCTTGTCTTTTATATGCCCGACTGTCTCTCTTCATCTGGTTTACTTTGAATCTCCGACCTATTTAATTTCATGCCCTGTTGACCTACTCACCGCTACTCCCTTTATCTGCATACCTCCAGTACCGGTAGCAGACGACAGTACCTCATACCGCACACAATGCTCATCTCATCTCATTCTCACCGTAGAGTATACGTAAGACTGCAGGATCCAAGAATAACACGTGCCATTGTACTTGTCTGAGGAGATGATTGTAAGTCGCCAAAGTACTTGTCGGACTTGTTTCGTGTAGAGTTCGACCCATAGAACTGCTACTATTTTCAACTATCACATCTATTACATCCCAAAACGATTTTCATCACCTATCACCAACCACCAATTATTTAATAGTTTATGTCATATCGCTTTATTTAAGAAAATGCTTGCATCATCAGTCAAATGTATCCACTAAAATGTTTTTATATATTCGTCATCGTCTTGAGCAATATTCTCTACCTCAACATCTTTAAATCATGAGAAATGTATTGATCTGTCGCTCCATCTGCACATCTCGACAAAATGAGTCCACAGATCGTCCTGAAAGTGCCACATGGGATAAGAATGAGGTTGAATTTCCCCGATTCCCAGTATTTCGCTTTCTCGACATTTAAAATAATGTCGAATTTAAGCAATATTTGAACTATAAAAAGCTCAATTTTGAACATTTCCTTCGGTGGATCTCGTTAAGTGATGACCCAATCTCTGCATCTATAAAAATACGTTTCTGGCAGAACTCCAATAAAATGACGAATCCTTTGGTAATAAGCGCTTTCCTCTCAACAGGAGCAAATGGTGACTAGGTATTTTCAGAGATGTGTTTACATCAAGTTCTGCAGATAGACCGCGCATACCTCGAAAAAGATACTCATGGATGAAACGATGCACGTAGGGTAGAAACTTTCCAGAACATATTTGATAATGAGCACGCTTCAACAGGATTTTTGGTCGGTCCACGTTACATCCAGCTAAATATTCTGACCGGTCGAAAAGGCGCAAGACTATTTCCATTTAATAGTCTGTTCCAACCAATTTTGAATGCCTTATGTTATTTCACAGCATTTCAGTTGTATCACAATTCATCAGAGACAAGATGAACAACAAACCTTGCAAACATTTCGTAAATATTAAACATTTTACTGGAACCAGAATTTGGTTCATTTGTCAATCATTTTGTAAAACATGAGCTCAGCTTGGTCAATTAATCAAGATTCTACTCGTAAGTAAATTACTTTCCCCGTACATGTATTAAAACATAGACATTTCCACATTCAATGTTCTTTCGCTTAGAGATATTGGATTATCCCCGTCGAGACAGGAGAAAGTGTTCACAATAGTCAACGTACCTATGCATGAATAAAAATTGGTGTCTCCGAATGCTTGAAAGAACATAATTGAGCAGGATAAATCATTTCGATTCATCACTGACTCATTCTTTAGAAAACTGGATGAAATATTTGGCAATGTTAAAATTTATGATGTCGATTTTTAAATGGAAACAGCTCCCTTTTCGATAGATTTCTTCTGAAAAACAGACTTTCTAGAAATACCACAATGATTTTGTGAAATTCCTGGTCATGTGTGGGAGGCTCTGACAATTTCCGTTCCATAACTTGAATCGACATAAAAAGTAACGCTGCATGAAATTACGGATGTCTCCACTACTCCTGCAAAGTGCCGACTGTCTTCGAACTTCACGCAAGTGGGGTGAAGGAAAAAGAAAAAGAAGGTTCCAGAAAAGGGAACTAATTCAAATTATGACGAAATGGACATTGAGCCACGATCAACATCGGGATGAAGACCAGATGTCAAAGATGATGAACAAATACAACCGGGAGCTAAAGAGAAATTTAGCATAGAGTAACAGGATGCAATTGAATTTATCAAGGAACGTATGTATATTTATTGCTGTTTCTCCAACCAGAATTTTAAGCCCTTATTGATACACGTGGGGATTCTATGGGACCTAATTTACATTAAAAGGAGGATTTCATTCTTACAGACCCTCGATACCACATCAAGTTCGATCAGGACCGTCAGAACTCAGAACATGAGCGATGTGAGGACAAATACATGAAATACTTCGTGAAATTCTGTGATAAACTGTTGAAAAGAGGGAAGTCATGCATATATTTATTACTCCGGATTGAAATTCCCATGTTTAGTTAATCATATCAAGTTATTGAAAGTTCTCATCTCATTGAAGATCCATGAAGATCCGTTTTGAGAAAAAGGAAAAAAGGATGAATCCTTTGAGAATATGCGCTTCCCTAACAACAGAAGCAAATGATGGCAAGGTCCTTGCAGGGATCGGTTCACATCAAGTTTGGCGGATAGCCCGCACATCTCTCGAAATATATAGTTATGGACGCACGCATACATTAACAGTAGAAATATTCCAGAACCTATTCAAGGATAAGGAAACTTTAAAAGTATTTTCATCGGTCCCTATTTTATCCAGCTCAATATTTAGACAGGTCGAAAAGAAGAAAGAGTGTTTTCATTTGATATGTCCATTCCAACAACTTTTGAATACCTTGTGTTCTTTCACAGCGTTTAATTTGTATCGAGCTTTATCAGAAACAACAATACCAACAACATTGGTTGCAAATGTTCTTGTAAATTTTAATCATTTCAATGGAACAAGACTTGGGTTCATTTTTCAAACAATTCTTGTAAAGTGTGGGCTCGGCTTGGGAAATCAGTCTACATTCAACTAGTCGGTTCATTACTTTCCACGTACATTTATTTCAACTTAAAAAATTCTGAATTCAACGTTCTTTCGTCCAGAGATATGTGGTTCACCCCTTTTACACAGTAGAAAACGATACCGTCAAACAACGGACATTTTCATGAAGAAGCATTGGTGTTGCCTGCTGCTTTGAAGCAGACAATTGCGACAGATAGAACATTTCGATACATAATCGTTTCATGTTTTAGCAACGCTGGGTGGAATATTGGTCAATGTTACAATTTACTATGTAGATTTAAATGTGGAAATAGATCCCTTTTTGAAGAATTTCTTCTGTGAACTTTACTTCCCGAAATTTACCAATTCTTTTTTGACCTGCCTGATCATGTGTGCGAGGCTCTGAACATCATGTCCCACAACTTTATCCGACTTCAACACTATCTCTGCAAATATACGGATGTTTCCACTACTTCTGCAAAGCTTGAACGGTTTTCGATCTTAGCAGATAATGGAAAAGGAACAATAAATAGATGGTTAAAGGAAATGGTAGAAATTCAACTAATGACGAAATGGAAAAAGAGCCACAACCAACACCGGAATCAAAATCAAATATGAAATATGAAGATTAAATAAAACCTCCTTTCTTCAGATAAATTGACCGTAGAGGCACAGGATGCAATAGAATTTTTGAAGGAAAGTTGACAGATTTATTTCTGTTGCTACATCTTCGAATTTCAAGCCCTCATTTATACATATGAAGATTCTATGGGTCAGATTTTACATGAAAAGACGTATTTGATTTTGAAAGACCCTCCACACAACATCAAGTTCGATTAGGACCGTTCGAATATAGAACACATGATCGACTTGATGAAGAATACACGAAATATTTCTTGGATTTATGTGATACACTGTCGACAAAAGGATGCCATGCTCATGTTTTGCCCCGCATTGCAATTTTCATATTGCGTT
The DNA here is from genome assembly GCA_032358235.1 of Odonthalia washingtoniensis. Lineage (NCBI taxonomy): Eukaryota > Rhodophyta > Florideophyceae > Ceramiales > Rhodomelaceae > Odonthalia > Odonthalia washingtoniensis. The sequence goes on along the minus strand of JAULBU010012879.1, from coordinate 11,176 downwards.
AATCATATCAACTTATTGACTTTTTTTTCAAACCATTGTACAACCCGGATGAAAATGAAATCGGGAAAAATATCAAGATGTAAAAAAGGGTTTTCAGTGTGGGGGTTAATCCCCTCTACTGCGCGAAGGAAAGCGTTTACTATTATTTGAATCCAAGGATCCTCCGTCTGTCAAATCTTTTGGTTGATTAACAAGTGGCCAATTTTTAGAATAGTGATATCGAATAGGACCACGTATTGAGAGGGATAAACTACTGCCGTTTCTGTTCCATTCATTGTGTTCATCTCGGAACATGTAATGAGGTGAACCAAATTCCAAGGTTCCCTACCAAGGAAGCGGAATTATTACCAAAAGAATCAAAACAACCTGATGCTATTTGACAGTAAGATTAGGTCTCAAAAAGATGGAAAAAACTTTTGGTTTTCGGGATATTTTGGGGTCCAAAAAATACCAAAAATGGATTTTTATTTTGTTTTTTATTTGAGAAACATTTTGGTTCCTTTTTGGATCCTTTACATATCGAATAGTTCGTTCTGTCCAAAAGAAGCTAACATTTTTGGTGTTAGATTTCCAAAAAGGTTTTGGGCAATTTTTTGATAGATTATAGTCATGCTTTTTGGGATCATAATTTTTCTGCATTCTCAAACTGTAACAAAATGTTATACTGATTGTACTGAAAACATTTTGACTCTTTCCAAAATATGTTGAGCATGATATGAATACCATTTTCTGTAATGTTCAAAATATTTTTCAATAATACTCAAAATATGTTGAACGATGCACAAAATATGTTGGGTAATACTCAAATTACTTTTGACGTCATTTTTAAACTATTTTGCAAAATGTCAAAAATGTTGCACTGTACGCCCAAAAAATTAACACTTGTCAAACAATTACCGAAACAAAATTCTACACAATACGGCCAAAAAGGTTGACACGTGTCAAAAATACTGTAACAGAATTCTACACTATACTGCCAAAAAAATTACACGTGTTAAAATTTTTAATATCGATTAATTACTCAATTTTTGGCAGTTTGCGAAACACTTTTTTCAAAAGGGAGAATGATTTTATTTCTATTGTGAAATTATAATTATATAATTGTTATTTTAAAATTGTTATTATCAAATTAATAATTATTACTGTTATGAAATTAATATTCTTGTGATACATTATCATGATGATAACATTATTATTTTGATAACAGTATTATTATTATAACATTCTTCTTCTTGTTATAGTTAATATAAGTTATTTCTTCGTCGTAACAAGGCAACTTGATGTTCCAAATGGCTGAAACGTTTCTCATATGTCTGATTCAAATCAAGTATATCACCATCACAGACTTTGTTACGTTCATTATAACGATCGATTTGCAGTAATGAAATGTTAGGAAACAATGAACGTATAGCTGTAGTTGATTAGGCTGGATGTTGTGAACTTAAAGGTTAAATCAATGTACGTAAATTCTATTTCTTCTGAACCGACAGAACATTTATAGGTTGCTTGTGATAATGCTTGCGTCCCCTTCATACATGGTATTATTGATGCGGTACAGTATTCCATTCCCTTCACGTGGCTATAGTATCTAGTAATTTTTAGAACAAAAGCCAACTGTTATAAACAAAGGTATAAAATACAGAGCAGCAGTTTTGGCGAATGTTTCCAAACTTAATGCAGATAAAACAATTAGTTGTTTAATATTAATCCTAACATCACAAATTTTATATTCAACGTATTCAGAATGGGATGGTGCACCATCCCATTCTGAATACGTTGAATAGAAAATCATATACTTGACATATGTATATGCTAAGCCATAATATACCATGCCTGATACATACAAACACGATAGGTGGTAATCCTGAAAATGTATATTGTTTAAAATATTGAAACACTTATCCAGCAGCTCTTGCTTTGCGTTTTTGTCTTTCTGTCTCTGCCAAACATTTTAATATCATCCTCCCTAAAATATAACGATTGATACCTGAAAGCAGTAAAGAAGATGTTATACAACATTTCAGAATAATGAATGTAGCAAATTATTGTCTTAGTTACTTTGTGTTTATGTACTGTCATTAACTTTCGCTTCGATGAAAGTCAATATTCCTTACTTACACCTCTTTCTAATTCAAAGTTCTTTAAATGTATCGGTTCATAACCTAACAGAATAAGTTCCTTCACTAAAGCGTAGTTGAAGGTGGACGTAACGTTATATGTGAGGACATCGTTTGAAAATTCCGGAGGAATAGCACATGCATTCTATTTCAGAATCCAGTCTATATTGATGGAACAAATTGCTTCGGTTATCCAGGATATAAAAAAGGTAAAATGTCGGTTATACCTGGTGGAATATGTGGAACACCATAACCTGTTTCTGAAGATTATGTTTCATGTCAGGAAAATGTATGCATAATTCAGGAGGATGAGAATTGTTAAAGTGCTCCGAGACAGTGTGAACATGGATTGAACTGCATTAATATTGGAAATACAACAGAGTGTAAAAAGCCAGTACCATTGGGAGGTGCTTGTAGAGATATTTTGTCGTTTTCCGTTTCTTATTCAGTACCTGGTCTTCTTTGTGATGATGATATCGATGTGTGTAAAGTAAACTTGAGGGAGAAGTGTACTTAGAGTTCAGACTACATAAATGGTACTCACTGTGTCGTAACTAAGGTTAAAAAAGAATGTCGGAATCCGATCACAGCCGGTGGCAAATGTGAAATTACTCCGTAAAACATTTGTGGAAGTAGACTTCTGTGTGAAGGTTCCAGGTGTAAAATAGAAGAGGAACAGGAGTGTGACGCAAAGCCGAGATATCGAAATTATTGTAGGCAAGGAGCTTCAAGTGTTGTTCCTGCTTGTGAAAAATTATGTAAGGCACCTGCAAACAGTGATGAAACTTGTGATGATATCCGGAAAATATGTAAAACTGGTTTCGATCGCTAGGACGATATTTTCAAAGTACCTGTAGATAGTGACTGTGGAATACAAAATGCTGAGTGTGTAACTGGTGCAAAATATGTCAAAAGTGATAATCAAGGGATTCAAGGAACCCATTCTTGTTGGGGAAACATGTGTAAATTATTCTCTATCATTCTGTGATTATGAATTGTTGTGTCAGAATAATTGCCGCTTACCCATTGGTGCTGACTGTAACAACAATCTGAATGCTTGTGTCATCAGTCTGAGATGTCTAGGACTACACGGAGACATTGAATGTGAAGCAGTGATCTGACGATGATGATTGATAAATATAACGTTTCTGTATTACTAGCGCAGTGGCTTCAAAAGAACTTTCAGGGACAAGTTGGAACTGGAGTGCGGTTGATGGTGATGACAGTGATGAAAAAACGAGTTTGGTGAACGACTACTGAAGTTAGACTTCCGGTGCGGCCGGCGGTTCGTGACACGTTGAAAATATGTCTAAATGTAATTGACTGAATCTCAGTTAGTTTCACTTGCTGTAGAAAAATTTAAAATCAAAATTTGTATTTTTATGAAATATTCATGCATAGTATGCATGAATGTTTTTTGAAAAATCCATTATTATATTTTTTATTCTTTTACCTAGCATTGATCATAAAAAAGGTTGTAATGAGTGAAATTATTGCATCTCCTGAAGAAGTAGGAAAATGTATTCCTGATCAACCCCGAAGAATTATAAAATGTGCTAAAGTTATGGGAAAGACGCACGTTGGAAAACATCATACAACTGCTCGCAGCGCTAAAGTAGTCTTTTCCAATCAATACTGATTGCTGTTGCCTTCAAAGGGTATGTTACACCTATGGTTTTACCGATCCCACTTTTTATGGTTGCACTGGACATGGCATTGGGATTGCCTTTGGTAATTGGTGAGGGTCCTGCCGAATTAATTTCATCACCATAACCAGAAATAGCACGACAAACATTTTACATCACATCGGAATTCTGTAAGGGAGCTTGTGAAACCAGTATTTGTGAACGTTGGTCGAGATGTTGCGGTTTCATTGAATATTTTACAGTATGTAACAGGGTTAGCCGGCATCATGCCGATTCCGTGATGGGATAATTTGCAGAGGTCCGTATAGGGGTATGACAAATCAACAAGTCGCTATAAAAATAGTGAAGAAGAACAAACAAGACCCTGAATTTATGCGTTCTGTAGAACTTCTACACATTGAATGTGAGATGAAATTCATCTCAAAGAATAATGACCATGACAATATCGTAGCAACGTATGTATTCGACACGCGTGATAAACTTTTCATTGTCATGGAATACATGCCTGGAGGCATGCTGTAGGAGATCTTGAATAATGAAGGTTTTTTCAATGAAATAAATACTTTACGGTTATGTGTGACTTGCTGTATGCTGTTTAATTCTTGAATGACACTTGGAACAGTATTCGCAGGATTTGGTGGTGGATGATAGGAATAGTGATGGAATGGAAATGAGTGATTCTCAGTTGTGGCTGTTCTATCGGTGAAAGGAGTTATCTATTCACATATTCACCCACGGAACAGGAATTAATCTTTGATGATGGCCTCAAATTCATTTTCAGCGGCGCACGAGATTCGTGAAGCAACATCATGTTGCGATGAACAAATTCAGCAGAACAATGATTGTTTAGCTGAATTTGTTCATCGCATCCGTAAATATCAGCTTTTTCTATATCCGCAATGACTATAGCAAAAGATGACAATTGCAGATATTTCAAACTAGAAATGACTTCAGAATCATTCATTTGTGATATGAAACAATTTTCAAACGAGGGATGTATGGCTGCGAATGACCCCAGACGTAAATAATATTTAATCATACCACTTCATACCCTTTGAGTTCATAATTATTCATCCCCATTCCCTGAATCTGCCCTCTAAAAATAAAGTTGTAATTACACGAGTCTGTCCCTCAACCGTCGTTTGGTGGTGTAAATATGAACGGGCCTGCCGCATGACGGTCGTGGGGTGTTGTAAATATTAACGGGAATGACGACTATAGTGCACAGAAATTGGCACATAAATATAAAAGGCAATAGAAGAATCGTTATTCAATAGAGGAAGAAAAGATTATTGCAATACTTTCAATCAACTCTTCTTCCTTACATTCCTTTTTTGGATTTTCTTTATGGAAGACCAACCACCGTTCAGTTCTCTCGATCGTCTCGATCGTTTGCAGCTACGACTTCTTGTACTACTGTTCAAGTGCGAGTTCAACTCGACTAGTCGTTTTTCAATTTGTTCCCACTGTGACAAGCAAAGAATTCTAAGATGAGACCTCATTAAAATTTTAGAGGACCACCCTACGTGAATGATCCTTGCACTGTCCCTTCCAAGTCATCTTGTCCAAGCATTGCAGAAACCAGTTGTGTTGTTTAGTGTATTATTCAAATGATGATAACCACGAATTGAAGTCATCGCAGTGGTTATCATATGGGCTAGCCTGAGAAGATAAATTTAATGGTGGTTTCTTGATATGAGCGGAAGAAGGAGATGGATATTTGTCAATAAATGATGGGGGATGTGATGGTATATTATCAATGGGTGATTTAATCTTTCTAATTGCTGAATTGGACTGTTGATTAATGGGTTCAAGCACTTGATCATAAGATAATCCAATACTATGTGCTTAATGCACACTATCATCCTAGTATTGATGAAGAAAACTTAGAAAAGGGCTAATTTTTATACCGCAGCACGGTTTTCAGTGCAACCCGTGCAGTTGTTTTGTGACACATTATGAGAAGGACCATCAATAAAGGAACTTGTTTGCTTTTCTTTTTGTAAACTCTGTTAATTGTTTTCCATGCACGTCCGTTTTCGTTCCTAAAGAACAGAAGTGATTGCCTATGTTCGATATGATCCAATTCCATTGCGAAAATGAGTTCGCGGTTTGTCACAGTTGGAATCTCATTGTTGAAGTAAGAAACAGACGAAGATGACGAAGATGCCATGGTTGAAAATAATTGTGAAATTTCTGATGATGATGACCCTGTTTAAGATATGAAAATCAAATTCTAAGAGTAATGCCGGTTTTATTTTATTAGATAACGGATATCTTAAAGATAATGGTGGTGATATTAAAATTTCTCTTACTCTTCGTTACACTTGTACAAGTATTGTTTTAATCTGAGATCTCCTTTCAAGATATTTCTTTTGTTCATTACTACCACACCCAACGGTTTGTAGACCCCATTTACGTCTTATAAGGTAATTATCATCGGCACGCCCAAGGATCACGGGTCTACGGCAAATAAAATGACGCATTATTATCACCACGCCCAACTTCCACGGGCCTATGGGAAAAAATAAGGACGCACAAGACTGATAGTGAAACAGCTGCTCGCAGTGCTGAATTCTTCTTTCTTTTTCACAGGTATCATGGCACAGCGAACGAGTAAGTCTTCAATTGAAACAAATTCGGATGAACCGCAAACTCGTCATGTATCAAAGAGACGAAGTGATAGAGTTAGATTTAGTCCTCAAAATGAACGGACAAATGAATCTGTATGTGATCATGAGTCACCAATACGTAACCAACAAGTACAGTCTATTATTTCAAACAGTGGATCTTTGACAGAAGCTATTTCGTTAGGGTAGGATTTGAGAACTGATTCTGAACTCGTAGATGGTTTGAGAAAATATGGTATCAATGATCGTCAGAAATGCTAACATCACCTTCTATTGGTATCATAAAATCACATTGAGGACGAAGTTTGTCTTCAAAAGCTGCATTGACACAGAAATCAGCAGAAGGTGACACAAATGTTACTTAAAGCTCTTCCGCGTTGGGTTATGAAAATATAGTAAACGTGTGTTGGATATTGACTCAAAGATGGCGAAATATCTCTGAAATCATCCACAGCATTCATTTATACCAATTTTAAATATGTTGAGACTATTGACGACCGTTCAGATGATTGCTGTAACAAGCAAACCAGTATTGAAAATGAACTGTAAATGGCTGCTCCAATTGTTCCAATTCCAATTCGAAATTATGTCAACAAGGAAAGACGAGAATTTTTGGAAAATGGCAGGAATTCTAGGATAGTGAGTCCTAGTTTGATGAAGGTAAGAGCGCATGAGAAACATAGGAATAGGAGCAGAATGTGATAATTATAACAAGAATGGTGACGTAACGATTAACCAGGCATTTAAAATTAACCCTGAAGTCACTAATCCGATTCAAATGGAAAGTGAAGAGATTGAAGAAAGACAAGGACGTATAGAAAATAGCAGGTATGATAGGAGATATAATCCGATAACTAAGACTGAAAGAACACAGGACAGGAAAAGGGTTGGAAGATCAGAACGATCTTCGAACCAAATTGAACTCGGTACAAGAATTGCAGAGGGGGATGAAGCAGATACAATGGTTGTGACAGTGAATAAATTCAATAGTTTGAAAAGAGGTTCTGACGAAAATAAAAGCTTGTGTCGCCGTCCATAGGGTACTGTAAAATTGCATGAAGAAAACTGCGCCCGTCTCATTGAATAGGAAAGAGCTATACAGTTCCAATTTGAAATTGCAAAAAGCATTATAACTCCCTCTGCATCTGCATCAAGTCCAGTAAAATAAATACAAATGAATACTGGAACTTCATCTACACAAATTCCTATGAAGAGGGAAATTAATGAGAAAATTTATCTGTCTTCTTTTATTGACTATGTAGCTCAATACATGAACGAAATCACACGATCAGTCCACTAATATATTTCTGAGGTAACGGAGGCTTGGTTTTCTAATATGTATGGTGACATTCCGTGGTCTCCGAACAGTTGTCCAATTGATAATGAAGACGATAGTGGTAATGAATACATAAAAGTACACGACTGGGGAGGACGTTACTTCGAAGTGACAACATTGAAAAAGTATTTAAAATCGGTACTACTCCTCATCCCCTGGGCGCTCCTTTATGGATCTACGATTTTAAAGAGTATGGAACCATACATGTATAAGGAATCTATATCCCAAAGTTTCCTATGGAGTTGGTAATGAACGGAGAATTATTCACTTTGGAAGAAAAATATCCCTCAAATTTCGTTGAGCAAGCATAGGTTACCTCTCTTCGCCATTATATGGATCCTCCTCCTTCTATAGATCTCTAGAATTGCGTTCACGAATGCGGATTTACAAGTGTCGAAGTTTTAGAAAGGTTTGAGATTGTTTTTGGACAGACAGTTGGTACGCGTAAGCAGAGAGTGAAATAATTCGTCTTACTTTGTCTTGGTTATAGAGACATTATAGCTCTCAGAAACACAGATCACCCTTGTAATCATCACATACTTCTGCGACTCAAATGATGTGAGTCGAAGAAGTAAACAGAAAAGAGAGGTATACGACAAGCTTCATAGAGTGAATGGGATTGTAGTTCGATATGTGACATTTTGGCGGGCATCTCAGTGCGATGCTATTTCCGAGAAAAGTTGCAAAGGATGAATGGTAAGAGAATTGTCTCCGTATTCTACTGAGGTTCTATTTAAGAACGATGCAGCTTTGAAAGCTTTGAATTGATATAATAAATTTGACTGAAATAAAGCCGATACATGTATTATTATGTCTCTAGTTAGATTAGATTTTATCATCACTTGTATTGTAGATTCATTCAGGTTTGAATCTGAGGCTTACGAAGAACTGGAAAACTGTCACTTTCAAATGAAAAATGGTAATGCAGAGACAGTTGAACCATCGCCAAATATAGTCGAAGCTGTGGAACTATGCCAACGGATGTCAGAAGTGTTTTAATAGAGCAAATGCCGTTAGATGCTGCTCAAATCATTGGAAAATGTGTGAATTCATTTTAATATGTTTTGATTGATGACCAAGAACAGGTTGATTTAGAATTAAGTGTGGAGATGAAATAATCAGTAAAACAGAGACTATACAACAATCGTTGCAAATATACATGTTGCTTTCAAAATCATTCTAACGGTCATTACTATATCCTTTTAGCATCGAAGACGTTTAAATATTTGGTATCAAATGAGCTAGCAAACGTAGTTGATCGCTACATTATACAAACAGCGAATTTGGGAAACTTTATGGCAATTATAGGTGAGGGTATAATAATTGATGAAAACAATGAAAGTGATGCAGAAGGTAATGATAAAAACTCCATAAATATTAATAAGAAGCCATCTATCAGGGTTTCGATTTGGAAAATGATAATATGGGGAATGATGATGAGGAAATGTAGCTTCTTTTTTTAATTGGTTTCATTCGCTTTATTCCTTTCCTCGCCGTCACCTTTCTATTTTTTACTAATAGGGAATCTGAATATTGAACCTTTCAAAAGAAAAAGTGGGTTGGAACTAGAAAACAGGATGTTAAATCATTTAGATGATGTATCATACGTTGATGGAAATGATGGAATGCAAGATCCGACTAAACTTCTCCGAGAGAGGCCAAATAGCAATAGATTCAATTCTTTAAATTCTTGACAAGTGACAGTTCAAATTCCAGCCTCATCATATATATCAAGTTGCCCTGTTCCCTCTCTTCAGAATATGAAAAGAAACAGTAACGGAGTTTTTATTCCAAACGATAGTTTACGGTTTTCACAACGTGTTGTCGCCAAAAGACGTTTCAACCGAATGACGATGATGAAATGTTGGTTCCTTTTTTGATGGTTTCATTATCTCTCTTGCTTTCTTCGCCGTCGCATTTTTAACTTTCACTTTCTCTGTCTTCATTCATAAGGTAAGTTTATTTTTCAATTATGTTCAAGCGGTTCTGAGCCTCTTCTAAGACTAGAGTTTATTGTTTCCATTTCTCTCTCTACTTTCGTTCAAAAGCAAAGCAACGTTTCTTTTCCAAATGTTTCCAACCTCCTCTGAGACTAAATTTTATCGATTTAATTTCCTTCAATTAATAATTTTTTAATCAGTGATGAATTTTTGTCATGTTGAGCTTAATCATACTTTTCCCTCTCTTCGACCTGGTCTAATGTTCCATTCTCGTACAGTTCCCCCGGTGCGGGACAAAATTTGTTCACAGAAAACATATCAGAATCCCACCCCTCTTTACCACTTCGTAGCTCGTCCAAAGCGATCTTCCTCACATTTTATTTATTCACAAATTTCATCTCCACATAAGCTGGAACAATGTTCATCAAGCCCCTGATTTTTTCTATTGGTATCATCACGTACTGTTTACTGGAAGCTGTTGAGACCAATGTTCCTTCATGACGCTGGTAGTAGAGACGAAAACAACCAGTGCTGTTATCTATATCATCAATTGCAAGTTTTCAATCACATATATTATAATAAAACTGAACGAAACATAACTATTGTTCGAAGCCTTGTTTGCACTCTTGACAATGTCTTCGATTGTGCACTTTGCACGATCGGCCATCTAAATGGGTATGAATTCGAAAAAATGATAATACCTTTGCAAACTAAACTCTTATGTACCCATCCTCAATTGATACGTCCCCTTCGTCACTTGCCTTGATCATGACATCATCCAATCTAAGTATTTTTGATCCGTAAAAACGTCTTTTGGCGACAACACGTTATGAAAACAGTAAACTATCCTTTGGAATAAAAATTCCGTTCCAGTTTCCTTTCATATTCTGGAGAGAGGGAACAGGGCAACCTGATATATATGCTGAAGCTGTAATTTGAACTGTCACTTGTCTAGAATTTCTAGAATTGAATTCACTGTTATTTAGCATCTATCCGAGAAGATTAGTCAGAACTTGCATTCCATCATTTCCAGCAACGTATGATACATCCTCTAAATGATCTGGTATCTTTTTTTCTGTTCCAATTCACTTTTTCTCTTAAAAAGTTCACAGTTCAGATTCCGTCTTTCAGAAAATCTATAATATTGCCCGTAGTCAACAAGACAAGCTTTTTCTTCTTAACAGCCTGTACTAGACTAGTATTTCGTCTGATATTTTCAACTGTATTTGTTACACCAAACTCTGTTCTATGTTTTCGGAACATACTATCTCCCTGAACAACCAAGGTTTCAGCCATTGGTGTTTCGGTTCTCTTCGATGTCATTATGTAATCGGCCTTTAAACTTTCATGAATTTCATATAGATAACTCTTCACATACTCCAAACCTTCCGTTCTCTCCAGATCAATTGGAAGATGATCAAGAATATGCCACTACGGTGTACCCATTTCTGATGGTTGATTCGCCCCAAATGTGTACCTGCCAATAACTTTAAAGTAATGAATGTCT
>JAULBU010012868.1:0-22666 GCA_032358235.1 Odonthalia washingtoniensis | reverse complement strand
TCATGTTATGATGAATCCTTCACTGTTGTGGTTTAAGTCATAGTGTACACTATAATATCTTGTCATTAGGTCTTTCTTACAAATATTGAGTAATTGTGCAAAGACCAGGTAAAATAGTTTTGATTCAGTAATTTTGTAAATGATTAGAATTACAGTAAATTTATTGCGAATTGTACGAAGATGAATACACTTGCTGTATACAGTGTACGTATATTAGAAGAGGATCCAATCTATGAAAAGTCTTTTTTAATTTATATCATTAATATTTCAAGAATTAATTCGTACTCATGGCCCTAATTCCGCGGAGTTTATGTAACATCTTCCTAACAAGCCCTGAACGGTACGTTAAAGCGGTGTCGGCGTTTCTAGCGATAGCGCTGTTGCGTTTGACGCCGCTTCTCGGCCTGGTTGACTCCAATTTCATACAAGCGGTTCTTGTACTTGTTAAAGAACTCCGCATCAGGCGCTCGTAGGGAATTCTTCAGTATATGATAAATAATTAACGAGACGCATAAGCGCATAATAGGATCGTAGTTGGATTGGGACCACTTCCATTTGCTAGCCATCACCACCCATAGGCCACACATCCTCCCAAAAAGTTTTCTACTAAAATCTTATCTGAAGAGATGTTCTTATTAAATCTCTCGTCAGACAGCGACAATAGTCTGTTCTGTGGCTTTTTAATAGGGTGTAAACCACGAATATTGCCCAAATATGATCATACTCTATACTTAACTCCCCCATATCTTCCATCGCCAAATCGGACTATTCCTTCTTAGTGGCGGGTTCATGGAAATATCGCGCCCTCTTGAACATGTCAAAATCAGAAACAGATCCAGGATATGATCACTACAATTTATATCTATACCTATCGGTAATACAGATACTTCTACCTTATATCCGTACAACTTTTGCTTACCACTGAAGTTCTTTTTTCTTTCTTGCATACTACCACCTGGTCTATAAGATTGTTGAAAAGTCACATCTGTAGCATATCGAGCATACGGAAAGTTTTTATATGTATTATTCCTTCTAATAACATCCTTCATCTTGTACCGTTCCCTGAAATCCTCTACCATAGCACTGTATAGTGTATCAGATATAATACCAACATATTTGAATATAAGTCGTTCAAAACTTGGTCCCTTCATATTAAACAAGCGGGCTAGGAACTCCCATTGACCACCATTTTTCATAACAATCAATGTCATAAAAAAGGCTTCCTTAGATGATACGGAGCTTTTACGGCCACGTCCAACATTATAAAATTCATCAACACTCGAGCAAATATTGTCCCAGAGTTTAGTAAATGGATAGGAGTCAAATTTTTCATACTTATTATTGTAGCCCAACTCCCATCGTTGTAAAATTTGTCAAAAACAGGGCATGTTGAGTCGTTCTCGTCGTCAGAACCATCTATGCTGGGCTCTGAATCATAGCCCTGGAAATCCAAGGTCCTGCATGTAGCCGCTTCTGCCAGCAGTCTAAGAGCATCATTAACATTCTCTGTTTCGATGGGCTGCATTGATGCGAGAAAGTCTGATCTGGAGCTGTTGGTAGAAGTTGGAGTGTCGTGGGGTACTGTATGTTGGCACAAGGGGTGCCGTGATGGTTATATATAGTAAATAATTGGGTCATCTAGTAATTACACTTTTATCTAGAAAAGGGCGCCATTGTTTCGTTATAATTATCCCTTTTAGGACGGCGAGGTGTATGCCAGCTAATGAGCCAGCTAAGAAAAAAACGACTCAAGGGAAAAACGTCATAAAAGTAATAAAATAATAAGAAAAATGTGATCATGATAAGTACATGAAGGCAGCGAAATGGGTAGGATGTATAATGATTGACATCGTTTTCAACCCAATTTTTGATTCTGAAAAGTAGTGAAACGGCAATAAATACAAAAAATCAAAAATCTGAATGTGTGATAGTGCCATGTGCATGTGTGGCGACTATCTTATTAGAAAGATAGTATTTCTTGAAGCGAGTATGTTTTTGATGTCAGGAATCATGCTGTTGTAGTTTAATGGTGAACTTCTTCTTTTCCGCCGTCCGTCAAAATGGAACATTGCGTCATACTAGCACCATGAAATTAGGATGAAAACTGCCCCGCAAACACAGTCAATACTGAAGGGAACATTATCATTACAAAGAATAGAAAAAGGGAACTCATATAGAAATGCTAATTGCTTCCTCTTTATATCGCCGTTCTGTACTGTGGCCGACTGGTTAGTGCCATAGTTCTAAAGGCACTTGCATATCGGGAGTTCGATCCCTGCGCTTGACGTGGGAGGAGAACAGGCGTTCCTATTTGCGGCGGTGCCTCGTCTTTCAGGTGTACGTGTCGAGATCCTATTGGCTGAGTGTGAGGCTCACTCTCGACCAATAGGTGCAAGTCATTACTATAGGTCTCTACAGCATGACATGAAAACTGGAATGTGTAAATGATAAGAATGTGAAGGGTTGCGATGGAATGAAATCGAAACAAACGAAATAATATCCAAAACCGTCATCTCTCAGGAATTTTACTAATGGAAGTACAAATAAATGACTTTTTTGATTGCAAGAACCGTTATTAGAGAAGACCCCTAAGAAGATGGAACGTTTAAAGGGGCATGGGACGAAGACGTCGATGTTGCACCTGGATCACAATCATACGACAGCAATGGGAAGAACAGTCAAGCGAAAAATAAAACTGTTACTACTAAAGACCCCTACGAAGATGGAACGTTCAAAGGGACGTGGTACGATAACGTTGATGTTGCACCTGGATCACAATCATACGACCGAAATGGGAAAACTCGTAACAACTCATTGGAGGAGGAATTCTGTGATACGTGGGAAGACAACGGTGGTATTCATACTGCGTCAATGTCAAATGACGTAAAGGGTACAAAAGAAATGTTTCCAAGGCAGGGGTCATTGTAGAACCGAAATGTAGGTGCATTCCAGAATGAAAATGATAATTTAGAAAGAAATACAGTATCAAATATTGATAATGTGAAAGAAATAGGGACAGATTCAATTATGAATGCATCGCAATCAGACGTTGAAAAACGACCGAACTGTCAGGTAAATACACCTGATAACTCAACAGTTGAAGATAATTGTGGAATAAGGAAAAATAATGTAGTACTGCGTCAGTGTCAATAAAGGGAAGTGAAGCAAAAAACATGTCGGAATGTGAAGGTTCATCGAAAACTAACGATGTAGTGGCAAGTAGTAATGAATGTGAGACTGGAAATAAAGAAAATAATCATATATATGATGGTATAGCTAAAGTAATACGAAAAGATAAAACATGGTCGAAGCACAGTGGAGAAATGGTAAAAGAGAAGAGGGAGAACAAGAGGACGAATAAAGGGGGAAAAAGGAATTAAACCATACAAAGTTGACGAAGAAACGATGATGACTGTGTGTAGTGTATGCGGTGGTTCTCCCTGTTACTGGAAAGTTATTGGACCTGAAGTTATAGAAAAGACAGAGGCTATGTTAGTGGAAGAAAAAGCGAAAGGATGTGAAGCGAACGTTATTCGGAAGAAGGTGTATAAGTTCTACATATTTGAACGGTTTGAGATACTTGGTAAATACAATCGCCTCAAGTTACCTAATTGCGCATTGGAGGCGATCAGACACGAGTGACCTGACAAAAACGACATGTACATGGGCTTTAAGGAGCAGTAGGTATTTTTTGAACACAAATATTCAAAAAATATTAGAAACGGACATGAACAATGACCTATGTAATAATGTGAGTCAGGTTGTGTGACAGTATGTTTACAAAATTATATTTTTAAATATGTTGAGTATGAGAAATATCATCCATTACTTTGATTCTTTTGTAGGAGGAAATGAAATGATGTGTTTGGGTGTTGCTTACTAGCAATAGACAATAATGTATTCTATCCTTCACTAATGAGTTGAAATACAAGTATTTGCGGAAATATTGAGAGTAAACATTTGATTTATTATATGCAACGTGATGGTGATTACATTAGGTTGTAATATTTAAAATATTGCTATTATTAGCATTAATTATAATGGAAATATTTGTATTATTAATATTATTAGTGATTACGGTATTGGCAGTAGTATAAATAGTAATATAAATAATTTAATAATGGTAATATTATTATGATTGATATTAACAATGGTATCAGTAAAATATTAAATATAATATTTTGTAATGTTGTGGAGAATGATAACATGATGTGATCGGATTATTGATAGTAATATCAGTGGAATGTCATGGAAAACTATTACACGAAGAATATAATCGCAGTATAATAGTAATATTACTATTTGAATTATTATTGTAACATATTTCGATATGAGAATAAAAATGATGAATTGATGATGATAGAGATGTGTATGACAAAAATGGTACTGATACAACTTCAGTGATAAAAAAGGAAGGTGACTGGAAAATTAAGGATGAACTTATGGTCGTACTGAAGAAACTGGTGATATGGATGTATACGTTGATGTTGAGGTTGGTGTTGATATGGAGAGAATGGATGTTGTGTTGACTAACCTAGGCCTGTGTATGTATATAATAATGGTGCAGTTTGTAGTGATAAAGAATGTTTACAATGTCTGCTACTAGTCGATTCTGTTGTTAGTGAAGTTTCCAAAGAGAAAAAAAACGAAACGAAAAAGAATCGGAAAGAAAAGGGTAGAAAACGAAAAGTAATGTGCACCACAAAATTTGAGTATAAGCTGCTTTATGTTATTTAAAACGCCGCTGTACAATTCAGAAAGCGCCTCTGTACAAAATACCACCGAATATTGTGTGAACATATGTCATCCCTGAACACGTGTCAACTATTATGAAGCATGCAAAGAATTTATATGCTGTGTGAATGAGTACCAAATTATTTGTGGCAATTTTCATTATCGGACTGCTCCGTCGTACTCCCCCATCTCGCTTCATTGTCAACCTAAGTTATTGAAGCAACGTTCAATTCTCATGATTAAGTGCTGTGTTGCAGCAAGGCACACACATGCATTGGCTTTATCGCACAGCAGTAGATTGGAGAACAATGGCAGTGATGATTGAAACCATTGTACACAATTAAATGTTGTCTTTACAAGCACAAACTGTCGTATTCATGTAACAACAATCAATCATGATGTTTTGGCACTTCCGTATTGTGTCAGCTCCTTTCATACCGTACGAAATACCTTTTCAATGTTATGAGTTACTTCCTCAAGTTTCATTCCAGTTTTTAAGGAATGTATCAATCAAAACAATCCATTCTTTTTTTGTAATGACTCCTTTTTCTTTAAACAACTGCTGAACAACACACATGACTTGTAAATACACAATTAATTATTAGAATTATCAACGAATTCTAAATAATCTTTATCATTATCAACATCGTCAACACTATGAACTTTCTTCCATGAAAGAGCTGTCTATAACAGCAAATAATTATGCAGCATCAATATCGTTACCATCACCAATAACAATATTTCACATCTTCCAACAACACCTGACCAATCAGAGGTAACTGGTTACTGCGTTGTTATCGTATGTCATAATCTATATCAATATCAAAAAAATACAATTTTATTAACTTCTATTACAAATATTCTATCAATCACAACTACTTGTAACTTTTAGGACACATACCAGATTTCATGATAAAATGTCAATTTAAATGAATTGATTTTAAATTTTCAAACAAATATGTCAATATCTTAAACTAAATGATGATTTTAAAACATTTTATAAATGAATTATGCCACCTATTCAAATGTAAATTCTTAACAGTCATATTAAATATTTATAAGACACGACAATGTAATGGTTACTACATTATATCATGTCATTCAAACATTATTTAAATCTATTCCAAAGTACCATCTGTATTATAAGGGGTCAAGTCACTCTTAGTCAATCTTTCCTTGAAAATTTAGATTAAAAAGATGTGGTATCATTGGTCTGCCACGGTATTTTGGCATTCTGTAAATTCGTTACATATTTCACCTTGCGCTTTCTTGTAATCTTCGTCCTAAGTGACGCCTCAACGTTAACAAGAGCACCATATACATCTTTTATTTTGTCTTCAACTTCTTTCCTTCTTGATAGAACGTAAATTAATTAACGTGAAACCCTTTTTTACACTCCGTACACCCGTACGACGTCCATTTAGATTTCATTTCCGAATCCACCAACTTGCACAAATAGCAATGCGTTGTTTTTATTTGATGTTTCAAACAGAATGTGCTTTTCAATGTCTTGACATTGAACACTATCTTCAACATTTCTTGGATCAATTCTTGCACTCATAGTATTTTGCAAAGAGTAGTGTCTCATGCCTAGTTCCATATACAGTTCAACTAACTGCATAGCAACCCTAGGCTTAAACTCTCTCACCGTATAATTTACCTCATCTGTTACAATTATACTTTTAAGAAGAGTATATGCATTCTGCACTGACTCGTCCAACAGGTACGTAAATATAGACATTGGTACTCGCTTTTCCTTTCTCATTGTGCAACTCGTGGATCGAAATTGATCAAATCGATCCACAGAATTCATGAACAGATTGTATGCAACAATACAACAAGGTACTTACAATGCAGTTCTCGTCATCTATTCCGTCCTCATCCATCTTTCCAATGGAGCAAGCCCATGTACACATTTTATGGTATGTTCACTTCTCTCCTCAACATCAAAACTTGGGGTATCTGCAAGATCGTTTGTATAAAATACAACCAATTTTTTATCCTTAAATACAATATACCCCGTTTTCTCTGCCTTTCTATTCTCCATATTTCTTGTTGTACTTTTTTCCAAAACATGTACTAGTAGCCATGTCCCTCGATCCGCATTCTGTAGCATTTCATTTGCTTTTTTTAAATCAGGCCTGTTTATAGAATCAACAATATTCATACGAACAGTACCAAGCATTTTCGCTTCCCCATCCGTCATTATGAGCAGTTGTTTTTCTAACGTGTGACGGGTGAAAAAATTATCTGTCTCAAACAAACGTCCACATTCATATGGATATGTTTTAAATTGATTTGCCATCTGTAGGTACCAAAGCGTAGAAGTGCTGTCCTTCTTTATCAAAGTACTATCCATTTTTCGTCCATACACGCCCCCTCAACCCTCGAAATAATGTGCAGTATCCAACTGGCTGGGATATTTCGCTCTTATTACCAGAGTTATAATCCCACATGTAATGCAAGTAGGGCATATCCCACCCTACTACCAGATAGTATCTGATGCCAAATTTAACAGGCTTCGACTTCATGTAGCTCCGAGTGGATGTCCTAGCTTTTCAGCGTACTCTTTTTTCATCCAAGGTACTAACCCCAACTGGAACAACAACTGCTGCACAGTTTTGTGAAAATGCTCCGTCATGGCACGCGAATGCCAAAGGGGGTCCAATACAGCCTCTTTGTGTCTATATTTTGGATAAAGTTTCAATAGCGCACGTACCTTTAAAAACTTGTCTCTCCTCATTACATTGCGAAAATCATGCTGCCCGTAGAACATTTTTATAGACCAATAATCTTTGAAATCATTTAACTTTGTAATCAACGCAGCTATTTCTAATTCTACATACGCATTTAATTCTTCTGACTTTATGGAGTCGACTTCACCTGACGGATATTTTCTCGCCATATTTGTATTCGTCCACGCCGGATACAATCCAGACAACTACGGTGTATAAACATATGAAATGGCCTAGATTCTTATGATTCCTATACTAATTACTGGCTATTACAGTTTGAAGGACATGAAGCTTCGATCTCTCAGCCCACTGTTTTATATATTCGACTGTCGTATCCAGGTTTGTCCGTTCCGTGGGCTGTATTTCTGCAACTCCAAATTGTCCCATGTATTCGTCGTCTTCCACTTCCTCACTCCAACAGCCCGCAGTATCATAGTTGCACTCGTTTTCAGACCACATCTCACTCATCTTCCGGTTCCTTACCTAATATATTTTAGTTATATCTTTCAGGTCGGTTAGATTTTGAAGGAAAAGGAAATAACACCTTTAATCATACATAATATTACATTATTCACATACCTATTGTTAGCTTATCCTTTTATTTCACCTTTCCGGTATTATTCCTGATTTCCTTTTATTTTATTTTCCATTACTTACATTCGATTACACAAATAAAACTATCTCCAAAACGTACCGCTTTCACTTTCATATAGGTTTCGAGACCTGCTTAGTTTTGACCGTATGTTGCTTCAAAAAAATTTTCAAGTTCGTATGGACGTTTTCCTCCTTGCTCGGAGCGGTTACAACTGAAAATGGAACAATAGGATGTTTGGCCGTTTCTTTTTTTTCTATACTTTGTTTGCACTACACATAATTTTACAGTTCTTTCATTGCGTAATTTGACAATTCATCAGACACTCGAAACGGGCATGTGGAAATTAAAATGTCAGCCCTCCGCTGTAGGCAGTTTCCGTTGTACAGTGAGTTTTTGCGACAATTCATTGGCTCATCGCTTTAGATATTTCTCTTCATCCAATCAAGGGACTCCATTCCATATCTCGCTCATGAACCATTTTGGGGATAAATTAATCAGAACTTTTCAGAATTCGTTTACTATTGGGCCAATAACGATTGATTGTCCAACACTGTTTTTTCCAGCCAATGTACTTCCTGAAATAATGAATTTTATAAAGCTAATAACCGAGTTTGCTCGCCGTCCTAAAAGGGTTAATGTTTCATTATTTGATTTTGCCATTTTACATGTGCCTTCTGTAAGCATGAAAGATATCTCATCTTCATATATTCTATATATTCAAGATTTTAGTGAGTCATACAGTATAATCGTGTAGTGGTCTCTAATATGATTGGCTCTTTCGAGAGTTCCTTTCTAACTGTAAGAAAGACCTAGTGGTTCAGCCCAGCCTACTGTACATCTGTATGTCGGTAGCTGTCCGACTGGTCCACACAGCTGCATGAGCGCCACATTAGTAACGTTCTATTGGGTGAGACGACGGCACAGCTTACACCTGTATACGGTAGCTGTAATTGCGAACAAATCAGATTGCTAAACATAATAATAATATTATTATGTTTCGCAATCTGATTTGTATTATAAAGGCACCGATTGTTTTGTCCAATGAATGCCATGATGCATTCCAATGTATTCGACGCCCTTCCCCCAGTACTACGAAGATGAAAGCGGAGAGGAGATTGAGATCGGTTGGGTAGATTGTATTCATTGATAAGTTCAGTGGCAAGATTCGGTGTCGCCACATTGAAGACGACGACTAGACGACGACTAACAATGTAGTGAGTAAACGTTGCAAAAAGTCAGCCTGTCAAGAAAAACTGTTTATTTTAAGAGGCACATCCAAAAACGTTTAAAATCCATTGTGAAAAAAAAAAGAAACACAAAACAAAATGAACATAGCAGTCCGTCCGACTTAAAAATACCAAGGCACTACCCCAGTGATAAAAAGCGCTTTAGCACTTGGAAGCCATGAGCTCACCAAGGTCGACCACACGTTGAGAATATCCCCACTCATTATCGTACCAAGCAACAACCTTGATCATATCATCGCCCATGACCATTGTTAGCGAAGAGTCAATGATGGTCGATTCGTCAGTTCCGCGGAAATCGCATGATACCAATGGCTCGTCTGAGTACTTGATGATACCCTTCATCTTGCCCTCAGAAGCCTTAAGCAAAACGCCGTTAACTTCTTCCTTGAATGTCTTCTTCTCAACCTGCATCACTACATCACAAACTGAAACATTAGGTGTTGGTACACGTAACGCAATTCCATTCAATTTACCCTTGAGACTAGGAACGACCAAAGCAACGGCCTTGGCCGCACCAGTTGTCGTGGGCACAATGTTCAGAGCTGCTGAACGAGCACGACGCAAGTCACGATGACCGGCATCAAGTAACCGTTGGTCACCAGTGTAGGAATGAGTAGTGGTCATCATACCGCGGACAACCCCGAATTCGTCATCTAAAACCTTCATGAACGGAGCCATGCAATTCGTGGTACATGATGCATTAGACACGATGTGATCTTTAGAATGGTCATAGTCATTGGCGTTTACACCAACGACAAAAGTAGCAACACCTTCACCTTTACCCGGAGAAGTAATCAGAACCTTCTTGGCACCGGCCTCAATATGTTTACCAGCACCGACGGCGTCAACAAACACACCAGTGGCTTCGATGACAATATCGATACCAAGCTCCTTCCATGGGAGTTCGAGCGGGTTGCGGTTGGAAACAATTTGAATCTTCTTTCCGTTAACAGAGATGCTATCTTCGCCAGCCTCGACGTCAGCATCAAAAGTCCCTAAAATAGAATCGTACTTCAGTAAATGACAGGCAGTCTTTACACCAGATGTATCATTGATAGCGACAAGGTCCAGAAGGGAGTTCTCACGACCGGCCCAGCAGCGAATAAAGTTACGGCCGATACGACCGAAACCATTGATGGCAACCCTGACTTTCATAGAGGGGGCGGTGGATGAGGAGGAGGGGGAGACCATTGTGTTGACGGCGGAGAAGAAAGCTTCATTGGCGTCGGCGGTACCTCCGAAGGCAGCACCATTTTCAGAAGTTTGAAGACGGGCAACATTGTTGACCTTCTTCATGCCAGAGAATTGAGCAAAGCTGGATCGACCCTGTGAGTGTGCATAACGTTCATTTTCGAGTGATTGATTACGTTTAAATACATTGATGATGATGATGATGACAGTGATGACAGTGATGATAATGATGAGGATGTGGTGAGGATGATGGTGAGGATGACGGTGGTGAGGATGACGGTAATGTGATGAGGATGGTGGTGGTGGTGGTGGTGAGGATGATGGAAGAGAAACATATATGTATATATATATATATATATATATATATATATAATAGTGATAAAGATATAAAAGTTAGAATTTCGAGCTGTCTGTAATATAGATGAAATGGTGGGAAGCCAAAAGTAGGGGACACGAGGGGACACGAGGGGACACGAGACTTACATTGCACACAGAGGAGGACTGGGTGGTGTTGAAGACGGCGGAAACGGGGGCGACGAAAGCCATTTGGGATTTGAGATGAGAGGAGAAAGAGGGATTGCGAAAGAGGGGTTGCGACGAAGACACAGGTGCAGTCAGGGGTCAAGGAATGAGGAGTTCGGCTTCGTAAACGGTTGATGATATGGGAGAAAGAGCTATAAAATGGAAGGAAAGGCGGAGGGGAGATGGACGGTGTATGGGCTTGAGCTCGCGGAGGTACGAATGATGGCGAATGGTGCGTTGTTGGAAGGAGGTCACGGACCACGAATTTTATCGGGCAAACACACCAACGGGTGGCTTATACTTGCCCAAGATCAAATTGAATGATGCATTTCCCGAAACCCTATTATTGATTCATTTTCCCTCATTTTTTAAAATATAAAAAGTTACTCCTCGTAAACCAATCACTGATAGCCAACTGTATGCATTTCGAACCACCTACATTACTGTATACGCAACGGAAGAGCCCATCAAACGCAAATATCTCACATCTCTATCTGCAGCCGTCGAATTTACTAAATCCTCCACAATGAGATCTCGCAATCAATTAAATCAGATCACCCCCGGCTCAATACCGCAATCATCAAATATGTACATCATACCAAATCCCATCCCTGCTGATTCCCTCAGTTTGTGGCCTCAGACTGTGGTCAACTTACAACAAATTGTTTAGCGATAGCATAGAACAACCCGTCGATGACGTCTGTCCCGCAGAGCTGATAATCAGCTTAGCTCTGACCTGTAGGTTGCACTACACTCGGAAATTCAGTTATATGACACAACTTTATCAATAGCTATATCACAATTTTTTTTTAAGTTTTTTTGTGGCGCTGATTTCATGCGAATGTTACGTTATATAGTAAGTAATATTTTACGAGTATAAGATGAAGGCTTCTGAGAGAAAAGAAGGAAAAAAAACTGTTAATGACAATACGACTGAAAACGTTTCCTCCGTAATCTTCCTCCCTGCATTCTAAAGCAGCTATTTCATCTTAAAATTGAATCTCATGGATCATCTAAAGCTTCCTGTTGTCCCTTTCGAATAGCGGCATAGAAAAGGAATAAAAATCCGGGAAGGCTTACAGCTAGAATAGCCGAGGTCAATTGCGATCCATACGTCGGATGCCCACCAGTGAGCTCAAACACACAACCAACAGAAGAAATCGCCAAAACACTGGACGTGAGTAGAAGTACGCTACTGGGTGCATTTATAGGGGGACCGCCTCCCCCTCCACCAGCCATCTTCGTTGTCGTCATCGCATCATTGGAATTCACCGGTTGTAACAGCGAGGAGCGACGAGTCCGGTTTGGAACCATTCCAACGGTGTGCTTCAAGGCAATGAACTTGGTGTGTGATGTTGTTGTAGTGGGCCCAAAAACTCCAACGACGGATGTGACGAACGCCATGTTTTCGGTTTTGATTGAAGGTTCGAGACTAGGGAAATGAGTTGCGTGAATGTCGTTCGAAGATGGGCGTTTCCAGTTCCCTCGGAAGGTAATCTCATTAAATGAAAGCGCAATTGACCTAATATCGATGAGACAGATGAAAACCGGAGTGCAGAAGTTTACAGATTTCCAGCGCGCCGACGTCAACCACTGACACCATCTATCAGCTTGTCGAGACACCACCCACACGAAAGTGGGACGAATCTGAAAACAAGAACTCGCAATCTTTGAACCGCTGATCTCAGATTATCACTGCATTGCTGTATAATGCAAACAACAAGGAATGGCATACTGTTAGCTCTTACTAAATTTACAGTTAATGTAAGGTGAATTTTGTAATTAAAGTGCGACCAACACACAATTTTGACGAAAATTTCGTCAAAATTGTGTGTTGGTCGTACACGCGTCATTCGAACCTTTTTTAGTCCGATTCAAGTCAAAAGAGGAAAGCAGACCGCGGGAAACACTTTTTAATTTGATCTAAGCATGACATGCATGGCGGTTTGGTCCGCATCAAACAAACCAATTGCCATCTGCTTCGCGAAGTAACCACCTCGAAAATGCCATCTAAAAACTCTCGACCAGATGAGTTTTTCAAAGCTGAATTTGGCGATGGAGACTTCGCCAAACGTCTATGGCAAGGTGGTCTGCGCGCCTCTGCGGACGGATACTCGCTCGAAAACGACAATTACCTTTTAACCAACGCTCTTCGCAATGGTCTCGACGCAAGATTTACGGAAGATGGCATAGTCCGAGCAATTGTTAGCGACATTGAAACATGCTGGAATGATGTCGCTCGTTTGCGCCGAGCGTGCCACCCCATCAGCGGAGCGCGTTCGAACCATTACTCCGGAGCCCCAGTCTCCCTCGTCAAGCACTTGTTATCTATTGACCTGTTCCAGCCACCAATGATCACATGCATTGTCAACAAAGTCTCAGAACTGGGCGAAGAGTCCTCGAACGACCACGACGTCGCCCCAACTCTTCTCAGTCAGTTACGTTGGCTTCATTTCATTGTTGACGGCGCCGCTCTTTGCGAGGGTCTTTTATCCATTATGCCAGTTGTTTCCTTGTCCATGCGAAAAGAAATCATCGAGGCCATGCCAGAAATACTTGATGATGCGTCCAAAGTTCAGGCCGTCGATGAGCTAATATCTACCTTACAGGAAACGCCTGCTCTCATGGGCTCAGTCATTGATGCATTAGCCTCACTTGGTGTTCAAGATGATCGTCTTTGCGATGTCAACACATCCATTATTTCCACTTTAGGCGCGGCCAATCGTGACATTCTCCCGATTACAATCAAGTACTTGTTACGCACTTGTCCACAGGACTTGCTTGTACCAACAGTGAACTCGTTACGCAACACGCTTGCGCTGCCCAGTTTGGGTGCGGCTTCTGGTAGGTTATGCCTGGATTCGGTGATGCGTTCGTTGCGCACGTCGAAAATTGTCGCTCAGCACATTCTGAAAACGCTGCGGAACGTTGAAACGGCGGATGAATTCAAACCGGCCGATTTTTGGCTCATCATCGCTTTGTGTGACTCACCAGCCAATCAAAAGCCTTCTGAAGCATTATTCAAACGGAAGGCAGCTGGGTTATTTTTTAGCGTCCCGCTTATGGATGCCGCGCTCGCCCCTTTTGCAGACGCCTTTTCTGATTTGACAAACCTGATCATCACCTTGGCATCTGTTGCTGTCAAGTCTCCAGACATTTGCGCACGAAGGACTGGGGTATCGTTGTATGCTCTGTTGTTCAGGCTATTTCCATCTGGAACAACTAGAAGAAATGTCATCGCTGGGCTCGTTGAACACACAGCATCGAGAAAGTCTGTTGAGGTGGACACAGCTCTCAGCGCGCTAGTTGTAATCTCGAAGGAGAGTGTTGATAACCGTGCTCTGTTATCTTACTCTGCTTCCATTCATAATTTGCTTGACCGCCTAGAGACTTTCTCAGACTCGCAATTACGCCAACTGTGGAGCGTCCTTGGACATCTATGCTGTGCCTCTACGAAAAAGAATGTGCCCGGTTCGAGTCGCACGCAGAGACTTCGTCAAGGCGGTAGCTCTCATCAAGACGCTGTGGTGAAAACTGATGCAAGTGAGGATGAAGAAAGCAATGGAGAAGCTGAATTGCAAATGCTTGAAATCCTGTTGCGCAAAGAGTTAAGTCATCCCGACACATTTTATCGCCGTATCGGTGTCATCGGGGCTTGTACGATGATCAAAGTGCTTGGGAATTTATTGGAAAATAATATACTCAATCTTCTTCTCGACGTTGGACGTGCGCACCCGTTTAGTCAGGCAGTCGCTTTTGACGAGTTGTCCGAACTGTTCAGCCAAGATAAATCAAGTCCGAGAAATACATCTGATCATATTCTCAAATCAATCGGCAACTTGTTCGAGCGCAAGTATATAAAAGATCCGGAAGATTTGGGAAGCATAATGAAAAATGAAAAACTGTTACCTGCTAAACTGTATGGAAATTTGGAAACTGAAGCACCGGACATTTCCTTCTCGATCGCTACTTTTGTTCGAGGTGAGGCCACCTTGAAAGACAGTCACGATGCTGTAAGATCCATGATTCCAAACTTGCGGTTGATGTGCGTGCTGACAGCTCTCAAACAGAACGGGTCGTTGACAGAAGTTGACGCGATGATTGGTGCCCCACTTCACATACCACTTTATCCCACGGAAAAGGACATCGATGAGGTTCCCTCCGAGGGGAAGAAGGACCTTCTACTCAACTTGTTCGTTGCACATGGATGGCTGGTGGAACTCGTGAATGCATTTGCAGAGCAAGAAAGCGGGGAACTTCGTGCGAAGTGCATCATGCGGATTGACAACGTCATGGATATCATTTCTCAAATTTCAAAACTAGTTCCTGACGTACCGATGTGGAGGGAAGTAATATTTGATTTGTACAACGGTACCCGTCCTCAGAACCAAGCAAAGCAAGGACCCGTGCGGAAAAAGAGAGTCGGCAGCGAAAAATCAGAGTCAGGAAAGACATTTGAAGTTATGGCTATGATGGATTGGAAAAAATGGTCGCGACAGCTGAATCCATCTGCTCTGTCAATGATACGCTTCCAACACCCAATTACTTGGAGATTTACCGAGGCGATGACGCAAAGCTTACGGGACGGTGAACCGAACTATCAATCAGTAAGCTTGTCTATCAAGGCGTTGCATTACTTGCTTGTGGAACTTGTGAATTATGTCAAAGAATTAGTTGGCGGAGTGTTTCAAAATGCCAATGCTTTTGCGGTTACCATGTTTCATTCGTCTCCTGCCGCAGCTGCAAAGAAGGAAGGTCGGGGTGGAGATAGTTCAGGTGTTGATGGTGGATTGAAAAAAATGCGCGCTCTACGAACGGCTTTAGAATCTCTCGGCCCACAGTTGACAAGGTGCTTGGACAAGATGTTCTCTGGGAGTGACTCTGCGTCACAGCGAGAAGACGATATAACCGTGAAGCTTTACCGCGAGTGCGTAACGTTATGCCTACAAAGCTTGTCAGTCAGCCTAAATTCGTCAGTAGTAAGTGATCATGCCGCGGAGGACTTACTTTTCTATTTACTCGCATCCATCAGGTTGGATGGCCAACCAGTTATACAAGCATCCGACCCGATGACAAAAGTGGATATTGAAGTTGCCGCCACAATTGCTTTCGAACAGCTACACAGTCGCATGAAGGACATTTTGTGCGGTTCTGAAGAAAACGGAAATGATGGGAATAGTCGTGAAAATATCCTGAGCAGTTCTGAAAGCCGGGCAGATGAACTAGAGCTTGACGGGTGCTGTTCGATTCTCGCCGCTATGGACTCTGTGTTTCAATTTTGCTCTGAGAGGCAGCAAGTTCGCCTCGGTCCCAAACTCAGTAAGATGGCCTACGCAATAATGAAACACACTTGGTCAGAAACAGTGCTACGCACTCGGAAGGTACAAAAACTGATCCCTGGAATTGTACGTCTACACGTACAGTTCGCAGCCGACCCGTTGGAGGAGGCAGGCCGACTACGAGGACTAATTACCAAGGTTTCAGAGCGCGAGGCAGAACGTGACAAGCGCAACGTAAGCACACAGGATGCTGGACACACAGGGTTGACACAATCTAACGGTCTTGGGTCATTGACCGGTCAGACTGTTTTTGCCTACTCCATCGCGATTCTAGACCAGTATATCTTCCTGTTCCGGCGTTTCAAGCCTGCATCATATGAAAAATTTGAAGACGCATGTAATGAGATGATAAGGTTCATTAACGCAGAAATGCCTCTGTATACGTTTGGAAGATTGAACCAGCAGTTGCTCGGGCCTGTGATGAGGGCTGGAAGGTTGTTTGTCGAGCTTTTCGTACAAGGATGCTTGCCGTTTTTAAACGAGAAGTTTCGCAGTCA
Source organism: Odonthalia washingtoniensis (assembly GCA_032358235.1). Classification (NCBI taxonomy): domain Eukaryota; phylum Rhodophyta; class Florideophyceae; order Ceramiales; family Rhodomelaceae; genus Odonthalia; species Odonthalia washingtoniensis. Next base: position 5,806 of record JAULBU010012868.1, on the reverse strand, counting down.
CAGGGCGGACGTTTTGGCGCTCTGTAAATCACATCAAAAATCGACGAGGGTGTTACAATCGTTCTGTGCGCATAGCAAGTCGACTCGAGACACTTCTCTGACTGGGTTAGTGCCACCGTTGAGACGATGTCTTGAGTTGGCAATATATCGAGTGAAAAGCTTGTTGAGTGGTAACAATGCGTCAGAAGCGTTCCAGATGGGGAATTTGAAACATCGAGACATCCACGGAGAAATTGTGAATTCGCAGCAGATGGAGGAGGAGGAGGAGGAGGAGGCGGAGGCGGAGGAGGAGGAGGCGGCGGCGGGGGAAGGAAGCCAAGACGAAGGTGATGAAGGCGAAGACAGCGGGGCGGGCGGCAACGACGGCGATGCTGAAGAGAGAATAGTGGAAGTGATTGATAATGATGAGGATGAGGATGAGGGTAGCGCAGAATCGAGAGTGGTGAGAAGCAGTTCTAAGTCGAGATCTCGTGAAGGTGTGCTTGGGTCTTCGAAACGGAATATTGAATCGTCAAAGAAGCAGGTGAAGCAGGACCGTGGAAAGAGCAAAAAACGAAAAGTTGTAAAGGCTTTGAAGTATGACATCGCGCAGGGCGAAGAAGATGAAGATAATGGCGACTTGATTGATCAGGATGTTGCCCTGGATGCAGACTATGAGGGAGAGCCAGAGAGGACGAGAAGGCATAGACGGGATGGTGCTCTTCCAGAATCTGTGGAGGAGTTATCCGGGACTATAGAACGCTATGTTCGCCCTGCTCGTCATCGTGACCTGGACGTGACTCAAAGAGTGCGAAACCCGATGATTGATGACGAGGCTGGGTATGGCGATGATGAAGAAAATGAAGAGGGACAGGAAGATCTCGCGTCTCAGTTCATCGTCGGAGATGAAGAGGAGGAGGAGTAGGGAGAAGGAGGATTTCCGCGGCTCTGACTAGCCGCCAAGATGGACCATTGAAAAATATTTTTTAAATTCAAATTTTGTAGAAATCTCGGGCCTATTTTTAAACGGATCAAGAATTTTGAGTAATCGTCAGATATAAGAAAGATTTCTTCCGTGCATCTCAACATCGCCAGATAAGTTGAATATCTTTTCATCATAGTCATTGTTGGCGCTCTCAACATCAGAGCTCATATTGACGATGTTCTCGAATATCTTTTCATCATAGTCATTGCTGGTTGTCATTGTTGACGCTGAACTTAATTACCAACATTTGTTTTGAGTTGTATGCTCCTTTTTTAAAATCTCATCCGCATAGAGTACCTGACCCAATGTACCACATTTGACACACGAAACAACTTCATTCTAATGTGACCAAAATAGCTGCGAGTTGCTGACGTCTCGATGAAAGATACCATATGATATTGTGTCTTTTAATAACGAGGACAATAATCATCTTCGGGTCAAGATGAATATTATGCAAATTTGTGAATGAGTTTTCGCATTGGCGCGAATTAGATAATTTCCAGTTGTACAAAACATGAAGTTAGTAATAATAATAATAATAATAAGGAATCCCTAATAATAATAATAATAATTAGTGCATCCTATTGGAATATAACGGAAAATAAATTCTCGTTGCGTCCAGTGTTATAATGATCCAAATTCATAATCGTTTTTTTCCTGTGATCATCAAAATGTGATGGGGTAATTTTGGTGGGAAATGACACTCCCTCGAAATGTTGGATTGTCAGCTACTAACAATTAAACCTATCCCATAACTGGTTTTAGGGATTGGAAGGAAAAGGAAGGGGGTGAATTAGAGGAAGGTATGAATTTCCATTGTCAGGGGGAAAGACAGTCTTGGCATTCTTTCTTTTGTGATTCCGCTAATGTTCAGGCGCACTTGATGGTAATCCTTAAAGTGGGTGTTATACTTTTCTGACCGTGGATGAGTCATTAATGAGGACGATCGTAGTTCTCTCTCTTTTAAAGTTGGATTCATTGATGTGTTTCTTTATTATTTTCCAGTGGCATTGGCAATTTGACATCTCTGAGAGTAAAGGCTCAAATTGCTGTTGAAGATGAGTTAACGTTTAACTCTTAAGATATTTTGGACAGAGTCCACATTTGTGCAAGCCCGCCTTGGTTCAATTTTCCGTTCAAGACGGAAACTGTGTGTGCTGATGGCTTTTTATTGCTGCTCATTAGTTTCGCTGCAACATTGAAAAAAAACCATCATAGTGAACCGGGAAATCCGATAATTTGCAAAAAAGTAAGTGAAAAACAGGAATGTGGGATGATCGTCAACGGATCCAAACATTTTGAAAAATTTAAAAAATCTTGATCTGAAGCGATTTGAAAGCCTCCAAATTTTTATCTTCCATCTCATCATTTAAAAAACAAAGCGACATCATACTCATCTACTCACAGAACGTTGGGCACATCATCAGTAACAACAACCAACCTACGACAACGACAACATGGCAATGACTGTCACCAGTGAAGTAATGCCGGCGTTTATCGCGACGACATTTCGCTTAACACCTCATTGCCCTGGCATATTGACATCACGTATACCCCGTTGCAAACATCGACATCAACATTTGCGCGCAGTGGGGACCGATGGCTTGCATCAGAAATCAACGGATGCCAACATATCACACTCCTTCATGTCAAAGTCAACTACACACTTTCCCATTTCATCATCAGCTCATCAAAATGAAGCACCCGCTGCATCGCCACCGCCACTCGTAAAGAGAACGGCACCAATAGAGCTACGACCGGAACTAGTTGGTGGCGTCCCTCTTTGGTTGCTCATAGGCGCAATGACTAAGCTTTCTAAAATGGCCAACAACTTTTCGAGGACATCTTCAACTCGTACCTCTCGAACCAGCGGTTCTTCACTGGATGGAAGTGAGCAGGAAATTAACGAGCCTGTAGCAGAACAACTCGCACCATCTACAGCACTGCGTTTGGTGGCCCAACAGTTGGAAGAAGAACTCAGTGATTTAAGAACAGAGGTGTTAAATGCACAACGCGAGACGCGCAATCGTGACACAGACGTCCAGTCATTGCGTGCACAATTATTGTATACAGAGTCACGATTAGCGGAGGTGAATATACAGCATAAGGACGAGGATGAGTATAAGCCAGATCAAGAAGGAACGAAGCGATTATTTTCGTCTTTGTGCGCTACACAAACAAAGGCTACTGCGGCTGAGAAACAACTGGCTGAGGTGACTGACTTGGTTACTGTTCTACAGCAAGAGCGGGACGCAGCGAAACAGGATATTGTCAAGGTCGTCTCTGTTTTCGCCCTATTTATGTTCCTGGTAGGTGGGTATGTTGGTAATGGGTCCACACTTGTATCTTGGCTTCGGCTGTAGTTTTCGTTAACCGTGGAACTATCTTCTGCATTTTGAGTCTAACGCGGTGCTACGGACAACTTGTACTAATTTGCTTTTATTAAAGGTAACTTTGTTTGGTTTAAATCCTTCAGGAGTTTTCTTTCCTCTCATTTTTTTTTGTTTACTTTTCCATCAATTGTTAGTGGTTTGCATCTTACGGTGTTATTATAAATCAATTACTTTCCCCTCAGACCCAGTTCGAAACTTTAGGTAGCTGCGTCTATTGTCTATGACATCCATGGACGACAGGCGCATTCAAAACATCCGTACATGTACCAACGGATGTACAATCTGTAGCCATAACATCAATAGATACAGAAGCCTCATCTTCTCCCGCAACGGGACTACCCTCGAACGGGTCAGATTCACCAGTACCACTACTGATATCACTGTCAGAAACGTTAGTTTCATCATCTTCGACAGCTACAGTAGCAGACGCAATCGTTCCATTCTTATCAAACGACTTGGAGATCAAGCGGGTGATGTAAACGGTGACTGAGACCATCGACGCGACAGTGGCCACCTTTAGTCCAAGTGGTAACCAAGCAGCTTTAGTCGCAGCGCCCACAGCACCACCAGCGACACCAACGCCGACTTCCTTTGCAGCATTACCAATGAGAATAAGATTGATAATTGGGGGTGCGATACCAACCACCGACCCGATGAAATAATGCACGAAAGACACGCCTGTCAAGCTAAGTAAATAGTTGAGAATAAATCCTGGGAAAGGGCTGAGTCTCATAAGGAGCACAAAACGCCATCCTGCCGTCGCTCCCTCACGCTCTAGTACGGAGGCGAGACGTGGATATCCGCTTGAAAGAGCGTTTCGGGCGCGGTCCATGAGCAATGTACGTGATAAGACGAAGGCGACGCATGCTGCAGCTAGCTTTGAAAAAAATAAAGCTGTGAAGGCGTTGAGTGGAGGTAGGATGGCACCAGCGGCGATCATCAACCCCATGTTAGCAGGGAAGCAGAATAAAACAGTGAAAAAATTGGTGCAGAAGAGTAGGAGGGTTGCACGTGTTGTACCGAGCTGTGAAGCATAGGCAGTCAGGGCGGAAATAGCGGATGTGGCAGATTGAGCTGTTGGGCGAAAGAAAATGATGGAGAGAACAAGTATGGCAAGGGCCAGGGCTTTCTTTGGCGAGAGGCGAAACCAGAGGAGAAGCCGGGATTTTGTCTTTGCGTTGGCATCAATTTTATCAGAAGATTCAAAGGGTGCTGGTATTGATGGGGGGTCTGGTGATGATGGTGATGATGGTGATGATGGTGATGATGGTGATGGTGGTGATGAGGTGTTTGAGGTGTGATGTGGGTGATGTGGGTGATGTGGGTGATGGTCATCATGGTGCGGAGTAGACTGAGATGATGTTGGGTGGGACGATAGCGACATACGATTGGGTAGTGGGCTGGAAAAGTTGAAATTGGAAGGAGGATAGTGAGGAGGGCGTGGTCGGCGGGGGCTTGATGAGTGTCGCGATGGAAGCAGCATCGGGTGGCGGGGGGGCACAGAAGCGGAGTAGTGCTGCCGCCGCGCCAGACCTTGGAACAGGGTGGCCGAGGGAAGAAAAGCGGGCATACCTGAGAACGGTGAGGTGCGACAAGGGGGTGATCGGGGTGGGAATAGTGGTGCAGACATGGTGAAATGAGGAGTTTCGAGGTGGTTGAATCGGTGGGAGCGGTGAATTGGGTGATTAATAGGAGATATTTTGGTTTGATCGGAGGGTGGAAAATTGAAAAATTTTGCGAGCGGAAAATTTTAAATCGCCGTTGAATTCTTTTCTACTGTACGCAAAACGCGCTGACTATGGACCACAAAATGAGCAACCAATGGAAGATTCGGTTACTTTCATGTCTATCACATTGGTCCACGTCATCGTTTTCAAGTAGTCCACACCACCCCGCAATGGTGATGTGTTGTACCGTTCGTGCAGCCATGCACACCTCCCCTCTGGAATCATCCAAATCTGCAAAACTCGCCCAGCCGCATTACCTCCTTGTCATCAGCAGTTATTCGCAAGTATTATGCCCCCAATTGCCGCTTCTATTTTAAGTTACTCTATCTGCCCTCGGTGACATTCTTTTGATGTAAAAATATTATTTGTTATACACTTAGGGCGTCCCTACTGCTTTGACGAATGACAATCGTCAAACATTGTTTCATTATTTTCAAACAAATGAAAATGTTGTTGACAGAAACGTTACGGAACTCGGCAAAACAAGTAAACAACATGTGAGTCAGAAGGAACTGAACGATAATAGAGCTTTATTACTAATAGAGCACTAATATATACTAATAATAGTGAATTCAGTTGGAAAAAAAATGAGTTCGAATTTCATACACAAGTCGATAAAGCTGTATGATTTCTTTATTTTGTTTTGTCTGCCCGCAGTTCTCTCCTTGTCTTTTATACACTTTTCATGTAGGACATTCACCATTCGTCGCAAGTCGACGGCG
>JAULBU010012857.1:0-22675 GCA_032358235.1 Odonthalia washingtoniensis | reverse complement strand
AAAATAATAAAATAATAAAATAATAAAATAATAAAATAATAAAATAATAAAATAATAAAATAATAAAATAATAAAATTAAATAAAATAAATATGTACAAAAGACCCGGATTCAGGCCGATATAAACCGAAATACAGTGGCATACAGTGAGCTTTTATGTGCGCGATTGTAATACAGTGAGTGCCAAGAGAATAGATATTTTTTTGGCGGGAAACATCATTTTTGTTATTTTATGACATTGTGCTTACAGTGGATATTATTTTTCTGATCGTGTGCTTACAGTGGAATACAGTCGTTCCTCCCAGATAAATGTTTTTCTACTTTTGGTGGGAAACTGACTTAGACACAACGCCTCTTCTTCACTGTATTCAGACCCACTCCTCTTTTCTTTCATTTCCAGCTTCGATATTTTCTTCTGGTTTTTTGAACCACGTGACCCGCCTTTCCCTTTGTTTATATTTCCACTTCCATGTGTATCATGGTCACCTGCATTCTCAAACTCCTCATTTCCATCATTTTCTAAACACGTTTCACCTGCTCTGTTACGGTCTACAGTTTTATTAAAATCCTTTCTCTTGCAGACACCAGCAGTTCCAGTTAATCGGTTCACATTAGATCCAGACGGTTTTTCCCTGCAGACATGTCATCATCATATTTTAGTTGATTCTTTTCTTGTACATTACTCATCCAAGCTTGGTCAGCAATCGAATCAAGCGCTACTTTCTTCCGTATCAGTGCTGTTTCATCATTTTCTTTCCACACCGGTGTCGTTTCTTCCCTTGAAGTTTTCGTCACTGTTGTTTTTTCTGGTCCGGTTTTTCCAATCGCTTCCGCAACTACAGTCATCCTTGTGGCGATGTCATTGCATCCATCGGTTTCATCTTCATAGTTTTCCAATTCCCCAAATTCCGTATCAAGTCTTCTTTTCACACTACTATTCTGACTTCCGTTCGGTGGTTCCATATCTGATGCAATGCTTGATGCAAATGGTTCTTGACTTGCAATACATTGCATGACATTTTTGTTATCCGTTTCGGTTTTTTCTTCAATATTCCTTGCCAATTCCTCTCTCCGTTTCCGAAGACGCTCTCTCTGTTGTTCTTCTATCGCCCTTTTGCGTACTCACTCCCCTCGCATACTACATCATTCATATCTTATGACTCCTGATGGGGTTCTTCGGAATCCTCAAAACGTTTGCGATATTCACACAAAATGCACTCCTGTTTGATTCCGTCATGGTTTAGATTGCAAAAAATAAAAAAATAATAGGTTATTATAAAAATGTTATGGTACAATCGTCTGATGTCTATCAAAAATAATTGCCTGCATACTAGACTACAGTCTACATTAAAATTACCGCCGGTGCGAAACTATCTTCCCCCTCTACAACTGTTTGAAGTGACGTACCTATAGACTGCACGAAATTTCCCCATACTGACGTTTAAGTTGAGCACTACGAACGCGCTTCCGAAGAGATGGTTCGTGGCTGCAGTAAGCAATTTAAATGTAGGAGGCGATGAATTTGTATGATCTCCAACACTGTATGTTGAGTGGTGGAATCGAATGGCATCGAGAATGGCTTTGGAAGTAGCACTGCAGAATTTGGTTTCGTAGATTGGAGGGGCAGTGGATCGGGTAACGATTGGTTCGGTGTAGAAACCAGACGAGAAATATGATGATGGAGTAGTTGCGTTGAGCTGGCGGTGTGGTTGAAGGTGCAACAGGTTCAGAAGTTTGGAGCGGTGTGCTTTGAGAAGAAAGTGAACTTTGAGAAGCAGGTCTGGCTGCAAGTTTATCGATAGCGGATTTTTGCAGCAGCACGAGAGCGTGCTCGTTTCATAAAGTAAATAGATGTTGAATTGATCACGGTGACAGCAGCGGAAATGGTCAGGTGGTGGTCAGGTGGTGGTCAGGTGGTGTTGGATGTTGTGGATGTTGTGAGTTGTTTCATTTTGAAAATATTGGAATTTGGTGGCCATTTTTCGTTTACTTCTTTGACGTATGCTCAATAAACCTTTGTGGGTGGTAAAATTACCCCAACTTGAAGTATGTGACAAGTATGGTGGCGTTGGATAGGGGAAGAAGTAAATGTCATAATTGTTGCAGTTACTTCAAAAGTAATGTTACACATTTCTCAAATAGTGGCTTTAGTAAATGATGCACAAATGACACTTTTTTGTAGAAGCGGATTGTAAGGTCACAAAGTCCTTCACCTCAAAATTTTAACTAAATTTTGATGGTTTGAGCTGTAAACATATAAATCAAAACTTTGCAACTTTCACTCGACAGCCTTTCAACGAACCTATTACGCAGGAAGGTGTCCAAACTTTCGGTTCATCAACAGTCAACTGTTTGGATTAATGACGCGCTGTAATTGTTGACGAAGAAGCGGCCGTCTGGTATACAGTATTTTAAAAACATTCAATCTTTAATTCACATTTAATTGCACTTCATCAATGACCTATTCTGCACCGACAAGGCCAGTGAGATCAATCGTTTAGACTTTTTTCCCGCCAATTCCTTATAAAAAATAATAAAGTAAAGGATGTCGTGTTTTGTACGTGTACTGTAGTATCAACGTATGTGGTCCGTACTGTATTACGCTATGTTAAAACAGTGTCTGAACCAATAATATCACTGTGAGTGTCAATGTCTATGGGTACAGAGTTTCGTGTTTTGACAAGGTGATAGTACTGTACATGCCACTGTACAGATGGAGATTTAGGTTTCACGTACAGTGACCGTACGGGAAAATTACTTGTATTACCTATTGCTATTAAATGTGAGATTTGAAAGTACATTCAGCTGGCACATGACCTTTTCTTCCGCACGTGCACATGCGAAATTATTTCCCATCCGTTATGTAGAGCGCATGGTCCAAAACGGCCACCGCTCTTGTCTCCATTTGTCTTACAAAAAACATTAATTACTGTATCGTCTGCAATTAATCGTTGAGACTAACAGCCTGTTCTTGTAGTTTCAATTCGTGAGTCCGTCTGTAACTTTCATTCTCGAAATGTTCCGAGGAATGTTTTCTTTCTCAGTTACCGAAATCACCCGAAAAATCGTGTACAGTTTTAGGCATTTTTAGGGACTACTTTTCGGGAATCTTGTCAATAAATTCTCGATAATTTCCGAATTTTTTAACAAATACTTCACTATTACAGTACTATTGCAGTAGTACTATAATATGATGTACAAACGACTTAAAAGTGTCTTACATGTTACATTCCTTTAACCATTAAAGAACTGGGAGCGTTTAGCAAAGTTATGACTTCATTAAGCAAAAAAAACGTTGGAACGGTATTTCGTCATAAAAACAAGTAAAATATTAGATTTATAATGTCTCAGTATGAAGATGAGAAATCGTGAAAACTGAAGAAAAGAATAATGATTGAAAATTTTGAAATTTTGTTCTCGTTTTCAAACGGCACAAATTAACAATTTTGATACATGTGTGCAGTGCCAGAAATGTTGGCATGGATTGCTACAATAGTCCTATTTTTTGTCAGAGTAATGGATTTGCACGGCTGAACTACTCTATTACGAACGAAAGCGTTCATCGAAAAATGTGAAAATGGCGGAAGAAAAGCAGAAACAAGGCAAATCGTATGACGAATTAAGCCAGATAGTTGACCCGAAAAGCAAACGTGGGGAAAACCAACAAGTTGACGGAGGGATGGATGCGGCTGCTATCGGTGTGCGAGGTACGGCACACGAACCGAAACGTAAGAAACGCATAGTCATCCCTTCGAGGAAAAAAAGAAATTTCAGAAAAGTGAAAGGGGCAAGTTCCCGTTACAGAAACTATAAAGAAAGGTAATTGGAAGAAAGTGGAGAGAGATGGAAAGCGTAATGAAAAGGTGAGGAAACGATGAAGAAAAAACACAGCCGAGAAGCGAGTGAGTTGTGCATCTATGTGCGGAGATAGTAGTAAAGAAGAGACTACTCGTGAATATATCAGTGAAACTACGTCAAAGAAATAGGGAGACGAAGAATGTATTGAGAAGGAAAGCCGGCGTGCGATGACATCTTTAACACATAGTAATAATGTAAATGTACGTACAATATTTAGTAAGCCAACTAGTCATACTAGGAGGCGTAGTGTAACAATTGAACGTAGTGACAATGAGCAGAGCAGGAAATTCGAGAAGTCAAATGTAACGAAGTCCAATAAATATGGAACAAAAAATGTGAATTAATTTATTCCATTACGAGACATGTTGCCTGAAGCTCAACCTCTGTACTCTTCGTTGCAAAGAAATGATGAAGTATTATGTGAAAGCTCTCCTCTCTCAAATGATAAATAGGAAGTAAATGCGCAACAAAGAGGACGTAATTTATCTGAGTCGGTATATGCAGGAGCGAGTAATAAAATTATTTGTAAGGAATGTGGGAGAAGTAAGGAAAAAGGAAACGTGAAGAATAAATTAGGACAGTTAGTGAACGAAAAACTGGAATGTGAGGAAGATTTAATGCCAGTTTGTACTATTTGTGGAGGTTCGCCCTGTCACTGGGATGAATATGGAGGAGATGTGATTGAAAAGACGGAAGCCATGCGCAATGAGGAGGATAAAGATGACAGGTTTTTGAATGTAGTTCGTAAAAATGGATAAAAATGTTACGTTCATGAAAAGTATGGGTTTCTGGGAAAGTACAATCGTATACAATTGCCGAGATGCGTTCTTGAAGGTATTTGTCGTCAGTGGCCTGACGAATCTGGACAATACATGGGGTTTAAAAGGACATACAATGTTTCCTCGATATAGACATAGCAGTTGGGAGCGCGAAGTGGTATACTTACAACGCGGATATGCTAATAATAGAAAACGCTGTTTATCAACTGAAAAGTCATTATTACGGAAAGTGGCGTTTTTTAACTGAAAAAGTTCCTTATTACGCAAAGTGGCATTTTTTAACTGAAAAAGATCCTTATATTAGTCTACTTCATTGCAGACTGCTTCTTCATTCGAAGCTCTCTCTGCTGGCGCAAAAACAGACTTTTCAAGGTAGCACTCATCGCACCTTTCCAGAACGAATTTGTTCTGAACTGTATGCGTCACTGAAGTTTGAACCTTCCGAGGGAATATTATGCTTATAATTGGTAGGCTGACAGTCCAATTTTAACAAAACATTAAGGTCGTCCTCTCTGGCGTTATGCATATATGCAGGTATTCACGAAACCTTGAATTTTACCTATTAAATCAACAGTTTTTTTGGGATCCGGATGTCCTATGCTTATATGGCGGATATCCCTATAAAGTGAGATGTATATAGAGAGGAAACACTGTGTTAATGGCGCAAACTGATTGTTATTTTTATAATCTCAAGTAAAGTGGGTTAGTAACGTCTCTGATTGAGCAAATTAAAATGCAAGGAACCTGACAATGTTCGAGGTCTGTGACACATTTTACCTTTCTGTTCCTCTACTTCCCTTTCCTAATAGTTGATTCTATTTCAACAATCTCAGCATGTACATTTTCCCTTCTCGTTTCCACGTGTGTTCTTTTATGGAAGAATGCAAAACAGTTTACATGAAATCCTGTTTTGCATTCTTCGCATCCGTATATAGTCCATTTCGACTTTACTTCATTTCCTGTCATTTTACATAAATGACAAGTAATTTTTTTCCTGTCATCGTTTTCTAGGAGAACGTGGATCTCCAACTCAGACGTGCTACTTTCCGTAATATTAGCAATCGATATTTCAGCGCTTGATACATTACGCATAGTATACCGTCTGTTCTTTATACTTATGAAAGGCTGTACCAATTCTGAAGCAATGCATCTTTTAAATTCCCTCGCTGTGTATGTGATTTCTCCCGGTATTGCTATAGTTTGTATGACAGTATAAGCATTCTGTATAGATGCATCTAGTAGATATTTGAATAAGCTCATGGGCACTCTCTTCTCGCTTCTCATTATTGTGTTTGCAGAACAAAACTGGTCGAATATATCGACTCTATTCATGAACATATTGTAAGAAACCACACAGCATGGCACTTGCAACGTGGTACGCGTCATAGCCTCCGTCCCGGTTTACCTCTGCAATGGTTCCAATCCATGTGTGCACTTCAGTGTGTGATCGGATAGTCCTTCTTCATATTGACGAGATGTTCCTCCTAAATCATTTGTGTAGAAAGTGACGACTTTACTATCTTTGAAAATTATATGTCCGCAATTCTCTGCCCGCAACAACTCTTCACCCGGTGCTGATGATTTCTCCAGCACGTGTACCAGCACCCACGACCCCCTCTCCGCTCTTTACATAAGTTAGTTCTTTTTTTAATTCTAGGGAGATTTATCCCATCGACATTTTTCAAACGAACAGTTCCGAGTATTTTCACCTCACTATCTGCCAGTATTAGAAATTGTTTGCTAATACATGGCGCGTGTAGAAGTTGTCTGTCACGTACAGACGTCCGCAGGTGTGGGATATAATTTAGTTTGATGCGCCATTTGTAGACACCAAAGAGCGAAAGGACTCTCTTTATTCACTAGATTACTATCCATATATCTTTCATACACATTTCACATCTCACATAAAATAGTGCAATAGGCTACGGGTGGTTTGATACCAGACGAGTTTCCTGAGTTGTTGTACCACATCGTATGTAGGTACGGTACGTCCCAGTCGACTACTAATTAGTATCTAATGCCGAACTTTACTGGCTTAGATTTCATGTAAGACCTTGCTGATGTCATGGCGTTACATCTTATCGTGTTCTCATCTAATCCGCTTACACCGACCGGTACAGCTCCTGATATGCAGTTCTTCACGAAATGTTCTGACATCGCTCGAGAATACCAGAGAGGTTCACTTACTGCGTAGTCATGTCTATACTGCGGATATAGTTGTAGTCACGCTCTGATCTTTAAAAATCTATCTCCTCCAATAATTTGTCTGAAATCACTCTGACCGTAGAACTTTTTCTGCTCTAATAATATTTCAAATCGTTTAATTTAGTGATAGATGCAACTATTTACAGTCCAATAGACGCATATGTTTCTTCGGTAGTTACTTCATTTGACTCTACAGCCATACATTTTCTGGTCATATTACTGTTTGTCCATTGCATCACACATTCAAATAATGAGCGATGCATGTATAGATGGAAAATTCCGGCTCCCTTCCCGTTATTATGTGCATTGTTCACTACACTATTCTGCAGAATATGTAATTTAGTCCGATCCACCCATCTCCGAATGTACTCAACATATGAATTGAGTTCAAAGCGTTCGTGAGGTTCCAAGTCTACAATTTCGCAACTTACTATTTCATCCTCCTCGTCATCATCTTTTCCGCCGTCCCACGTCCAAGCTTCCTCAAAGTTACACTCTTCTCTGTCACTATCCTACATCCCTTTTCTTTTTCCAAAATATTTCCCCTATACCTGTATACTTACTAATCAAAAAATAGATTCAGTATGTCATGTAGTTATTCGACACTTATATTATGAAAATAAAGAGTTTCAGTTTTACTTACATTATTATGAGTAGCAATACTTATTATTTCCCTGTAAATTTTCTCTTCATTACATAATTAATGAATGTCAGTATGTCATGTAGTTACACGACAATTCCAAATAATAATTAAATTGCTTCGGTGTCACTTACTTTATTAAAAGTAGTACTAATACTACTTTCCCTCTCGACGTAATCGTTCAGTGTATTATTTCCTGCAGTTCCCGTATATTATTGACGATAAATAATGTGTTTAGTGTCACTTACTGATTTTAGAAGTTGTAATGATAATAATAGAAATTGTTTTATTAGTTCAGTGTTGTATTTCCTGCAATTACTGTTTAATATGGACCAGAAATAAAGTGTTTCAGTTTCACTTACTGAATTTATAATTCGTAATACAAATAATTACAGTTGTAGTATTTACTGAACATAAATAGCGTGTTTCGTTTTCAGTTATTGAATTTCGAATTAGTATTGAAAGTAATACCAGTTGCTATATTTATTGACGTTACATAAACTGTTTCTGATTTACTTACTCCATTTAGAATTAGTAATAATAATATTACCAGTTGTAGTATTTGTATTTTTTGCAGTTCCAATATATAATATTTATAATATTATATGGAGTTTCAATGTTGCTCACTGAAATTTGAAGTACTAATAATAATAATGATTCAGTTGTTGCATTCATTCAGTTCGGTTTTTACTGCAGTTACTACAAGTTATATATGATAAATGTATTGTCTCAGTTTCATAACCTTTTATATATATAAGAGTAATATATATATATATATGTGTGTGTGTGTGTGTGTAATAATAAATTGTTTCAGTTATTACCTCAGTTCAGAAAAGTATTTTCTGTAGTTCGTATAAAATGTATACTATAAATGTATAATATCAGTATCAAAACCTCTAGTATATGTTGTAATATTAGTATCGTCCAAGTTGTTGTCTCGGTTCGGAGTAGTTTTTGTTGAAGTTGGTATGAATTGAAATGTTCAACAACTGCTTGAATCGCAAGTTTCGTATTAATCGTAGGAGAAGGAGGACGTTGGAGGACGTTTTAAATTATCTTTTTACATCATAAACAATCTACTACTTTACTTTCTCCCTTCTTCATCTGCTTCATTAAGACCGACACCAACCAAATTATTATCATCGTTTTCATTAACATTGAAGTTGAACCTAAATAAGATCTGATTTTCCGGTCGTTGATTTATTTCTTTTTTATTATTATTGAAATTGTTTAGAATGAAAGTGTAAGAGGGAGGGTAACCATTTTGACAGAATAAAAGGGGGCATTTAACAATCAAGATATGTGCTGAAACTGGGACTCGGGCAATCAAAGTATGCACCGACCTATCCCCCATTTTCCAAACATGTTTTAAAATTATGAATAACAGTAGATGCAGTAACATTATAGAAGTCGGTGCTTGGCGAACTTTTAGGAAACGGGCAAAGTCGTTTCGTGTCCACATCTGCTTCAAATCGTTGTAACTCCGCCCCACCGATTCCCGCACTTTGCTCATTTCCATATTGAAAATTTTCTGTTCAGAAGTTGCTGTTAAACTGTCAAACCCGACCTGCAACTAAGGACGGAGGACGTATGATTTATCAATATGTAGAATTGCTCCCCGTTTATATTGAGGCAGTCCCGCAATACCTCACTTAACCCGCTTGCCCTCAATACGGTAAGGTCATATATCCTCCCGATCTCCGACCCGTACAAAGAGAATATCAGACCGTCCGGCGTTTTGACAGTCTGATATATTAAGCATGGCATACGATTGTGTCCATAGTAGCATGACCTTTGGTTTGAATTTTGACTCAAAATTCAAACCAAAGGTCATGCTACGAGATCAAACCTCCCGGGCGCTCCATTATAATATCAATGCAGTCCATGAACCCTACACATTTTTCAAGCGGAGCGCCCTTTTCCCTAACACGCTCCGCGTACATCGCAGCTCTTTCTCGCATGGACGCCGATTTGAAGGTTCTAACAAGATGGCCGTGGTTAGAGACCAATTTCTCGGTTGTTTCCCAGAATATCTCGCTACGACCTGCACTTCCAATACCGAAAATAAGCTCAAGTTCTATCCAGTTTCATGGGGAGGACATTTGCTTTAGTACGATGCAACAACTGGTGATGTTGTCGCATACGTACCGGCGGCGTTTCGTCCTCCCGTTCGGTAAGCTTAATACCGCGGAAACTTTCGAAATGTCTCCGATGCGGAAGCGAAAGTCGTGCAACGACATGCAGTCGAAAAACCCCGCGATGTTGAATATTGAAGACCGGATTTGCATCTTCCTTACTTTTAATCGGTTCACGTCCCTCGCCACGTGTCTAAACCTTTCATTTAACAGTACGTTTAACATCACGGAGGTTTTCGACGCCATGGCAGCAACGTATGTCATCAACCTTCGCTTCCTTCGCTTCCTCGCCCGCCCTATCGCATATTCCGTCCTAGGCACCATCTTTTCGTGTGCCGTTCTTTCGCCGGCTTGTCGTCCGCTCCCGCTAACAAAAAATATATATATATTATGGTTTGAAAAAAATTACCTTCGTCGTTTTTTTCAATTATTTCTTTTCCCTCGCTTTTTTTACTCACCTGTTTTCATATCTCCTCATATTGCCACTTTCCCTCGCAATTGCCATTTTCTATAGCACAACTCTAAAAATGGGAAATATTTTCAGTGGTTATTTTTATTACACGTTTCCAAAACTTAGCCACATTTAAGTACCCATAAATTACCCACTCTCCGTTTCTAAAAAGCTCTAATTTCTTATTTTCTGGCTTATTTGCAAAAATCACCGGATTTTAAGCTAAGGGCATCTCGAGTTGGGGTACTTTTTTGATTAATTTTGATTAAAACAAATCGAAATGTCAAATTATGGACAACACTAATGAGGGTACAAATAACACAGAAGCACAATTCCGGGCACGTTTCTGGAAGCAAAAAGAGCTTTGACTTGTGCTTCGCCAACTTTTATCAATTTATTTTTTACGAAAAACAGGGACGAATTTTCCAATGACATGGACGAACACTTTGAAATGAAGTCCGTTGAGGCATGTACAGTGAAAACCACTTATTTCAATTGCGTGGATAATGTATGAAACGTACACCCATTTATCACTTACACCGCAGACACTGCAACAGGTACTGCGTTCCTATAGGTCCCTCTATCTATACATGGACTGTACTGTTCATCATTTAATTTAAGGAAGTTCTTAATTTAATGTCAAGAAAGCACACTCCTTTTGTGTTGCACCTATATTTCGGGCACGTTTCGATTATTCAGAGTACGTTTCGTATTATTTCACGATAATGGAAACCTGTTACGACTCGAAATGCTCTAAGCTAAATTAAAATATTTTTTGAAACCCCGAAAAAAAGGGGTCTTTGGGGAAATAGGCAAAAAACTCATTAATTTAAAAAAGGGCTATTATTTTTTAAAATGTTGACTTTTTAAATTATTTAAATTATTTAAAAAGTCAACGTTAATACTTTCCCTAATACTTTCCATAATATGGAAAGTACACGGTCTGTGATTGAAATAATATTAGAGAGAAATCCACATATAGCATTTATTTATGTTAATTTAATGTCAAGTGTGGCACATTGACCATAATGCACTCAATACTAGCACCGGGGCAGCAGTTTCATTAATTTGAATACTTTTCATCGTCAAATTTTTGAGAGAAATAGTTTTGGTGTACACACTGTAAGCACAGTATCAACGAGCTCTGATTGGTCAGCGTGTGTACATGCTACGCGTTCGTATTATTGCGGGTAAACGGCCGTCATCATGTTGGCACAAAATTCAATATTGTCATTTCAACGCTCTGTACATACGTGCAAGTGAGGAGGTAGGAATGGAAAAGTCGGTAATGCATTTATTGGGTTGATACAGCACCATCGGCCAAAGGAAAAGTGCGGATATTATGAGACCGCACGACACACCGGCCGCACCCATGAGCCTTCGACGACTCCAAAGCTCCTATATGCCGACGTTTGCGCGGTCGCCCTCTCGGAGATGGTAGGGCTATAGGCGGAGAAATATCATCGCTGATACCGAGTTTGGTGGTGGAAGTTATAACATAATATGATATAGGGTACTGCTCTTTAAAGTACCGAGTAGTATTTTGGGAGGACAAGTAGTCTTTCAAGTTTACATTAGCTTCTCGGCATACTTTTTCGGCATGAGAACAAGGAAAGTCAGTCGCGGACCACCTCCCACAAAAAACAAATTCACTGAATAATATCCACATCGTATTAATGCATGTATGTATGGGATGATGGAACACGGCACCTAGTTCGTTCAATGTTTGCAAGTACCACAGGAAAAATATTTTGATGAGAGCAAAACTCCACCTTTTCCAGCTGAGCCTTAACTGCTCTTTGTAAATCGTTATCTCTGAGCTTCGAAGCCTCCATTTTAGCCTTTATGTGTCGCCATTGATCCTCTTTTACAGCCAGAAAAAAGGCCGCAACGGATGGGGCAGAACGAATATTTTTAAGGCGTTGTTCATAACCTCTGCTCCTTGGCTGGTAAACTTACCGAACAGCTTACCACATAAAAAAGGGTATTGCTCGTTGTCAGCAAGTTTATCAATATAAACAGCCCCACACGTAGTGTATGCTGCACGTTCATTCTGCAGTTCTTGAGCTGTGTGCGCATTGATGGCTTTTACAAAGGAATTTCTGGTTGCCACATCGCAATTCTTATACACATCTTTCTTGCGGTGCATAGTGCAGTGGAAATGTTCAGAGTCTGGTAGAAATAAATTTATGGTATTTCGGGCTCCTTTGTCCTGGTCTGTAATTATTGTAACCATTTGCCAATTGAATATGAGACTGTCCGCTGCAAATTGTAAAAATATTCCCCACGTTTCTTCATTCTCGTTGTCTGCTACCAGCATGATGGAAAGAAGAACTTGTCTATGGTTCACGTCTGAAACGAATAAAGTGAACATAGTACCTTTAGATGGCACGGTGCAATGCCCAGCATCTGCCGATACGACCGGAACTAGATTTGGTAACATCTCCTTTGCTATTTTTTAGGAATACATAGCAGCGTAGAAGTACACATCCTGATTTTCATGGCTCTCCAAAAGGTGTCTAATAGTAATTTCATCGAACATTTCGCTCTTATTAGATCCCTTTTGATGATTTTACCGTACCATTTTAATACCAATGTTTACCATCTCCTCCTTTTTCTTTTTCAAAAGCCTGGTTAAGTGACAAAATGGTTGAGAGAGTCGATAAATGACGGTAGTTGTTTTAGAATGGTACTGGAATCACCAGCATACATCTTGGGACCTTCAGCGCGTACACGGTGCACAAAGGATGTCAAAGGACTAACACGAAGGTAAGCAGAAAGTAAAGACCGCACCTCTCCGGCTGCACGCGGCATACCAGCAGAAAGTCGTGCACAAATTATTTTAGAAAACATTTTTGGCGCGTAAACTGTCCAACCTTGTCTATCGGATGGTTTGTGCAGTTGATATGTGTGCTGAATGCTCTCCGAAACTCTCCATATTTCAGTTGATTGCCTGTATATTGCTATACGTAAAGGGCAGATGGAAAGGTCCCATCGCGTTTTCAGTTGTGTGGACGAGAATCTCCCAGTAAACGTTCCAGGAATAGATTCGAAAGAGTGGTGGCGATTTTCGGACTCGGCCAACTCGCATAATGCGAGGTAACTGACGTCTGGGTTGTCTAAACATTGTCCAATGAGACGTTTCTGGTCGACGATATGTGAAAGAATCTCTGGAGAAGGTCCCTCCCACTGCATGATGCGTTTTATTACCAGTTCGGTATACTGGGCATGTTGAATTGTATCCTTCTCCCTCACTTGCACGTATGTGCAAAGGGTTTAAATGCGAATATTGAATTTCGTCCAACATGACGCCGTCGGTATATCAGCCAGTTGACAGCGAATCCGCAGTAATACGAACGCTTAGCATGTACACACGCTGACAAATCAGAGCGATATATCAGCCAGTTGGCAGCCAATCCGTAATAATACGAACTGATAGCATGTACACACGCTGACCAATCAGAGCTCGTTGATACTGTGCTTACAGTGTGTACACCAAAACGATTTCTCTCAAAACTTCAACGATGAAAAGTATTCAAATTAATGGAACTGCTTCCCTGGTACTATTGAGGGCATTATGTTCAATGTGCCACCATTGACATTAAATTAAAACATAAATGCTATATGTGAATTTCTCTCATACTATTATTATTTCAACCACAGACCGTATAAGTTGAAAATACAGTTGAATAATGATCAAAAGCTGTCATTCATCTAATGATCGAGTGGTACTTAAATCATTACTCAATAGTTAAGGTAAGAAGGAAGCGTACGTGGCACATTCTAGATGAAACCAAACACTGTATTTGGCTCTGACTTACAGAGCTTAGTAACGAGTGTTGGTCGCATTTTTTGATGGACGAGCGGTGGCGAGTGGACTGAATTTTTTGTTTATGAGACGAGAAAATGTATGAAACCTTTTTCGTTTAATAAAGAGATACAACGTATAACAACAAAATTCAACTGATTAAATGTCTGGGGCTCAACCGAACTGAAAAAAACCACGATTCGAAATACACCCTTAATCTACCCTAATAAAAAGTACGAATAATCAACATGAAACCGGCCAACAATCATGCTTAAGAGGTCTTCACCTCTACCAGCTGGGTGAAGACTTCAGCATGTGGATGGTAAACTTTTATCAAGAAATGATGGCTAAGAAACTACATCGTTACTTTCCTTACGATGAAAATTCCAAAGTCATCACTACTATAGCAGCGGACAAACTTGCTAAAATTGAAATGGATGGAACAGATGAAGAGAAAAGTCAAGCGAAAGAGAAAGAGCTTGAAGAAATTATGTTAGCAAATAGTTTCCTTATTCGTTGCCTAGCTCCAGAGACAATACAGTCTCTGGAAGCAATTGAGAAGTCCAGCGAGGCTGGAAGTCTATGGTCAGCACTAATCAACCAGTGCAAATCCGATAACAAGCATACCCTTAGAGACATACACCAACAGTTAATAAACATAAAAATGTTATCTACTGAAAGCCTTATATCGTATCAGGGGCGGACACAACAACTAGCCAAAAGACTGGCTGGAACAGCTTATAACGTCCCTGATGCACGTCGATGGGAAATACTTACAAATGGTCTCTTAGATGTATACCGTACGAGCGAGCGTTCGAATGATAAATCTATCTTTCGAAGACCTCCCATATCACACCATAATTATAAAGCTACAAGATTTGGCACGCGAAGAAGTTGGAGATCTAACCGTTCCATTAGAACTGCAGAAGAATAAAGGACCAGCATCCGCAGCACTTGCCACGGTCAAGGAAAGAAGCCCGACAAGAAATACTAGAAGGAAATTCAGCGGGCGCTGCTTCTGGTGTCAGAAAATAGGGCACATGCAGCACTAGTTCTAGTTAAAGAAGGAAGGCAGATCCCAGGTACACCCAACCGAAAATGTAGAAAGAGCTAACATTGCACAATAAATGCAAGAAACGGCACAAGAAAAAGAAAATCCAATTAAAACAGGCTTTGCTTTTTACTCTGCCACTTGAGAAACACAGACTGAAGAAAAAACATCTCAAAATGATAAATGGTTTATAGACTCAGCAGCCTCAAACCACTACACCAACGAACTAGAGTACATACATACAGGCATCAGGAATTGTGAGGGTAAAGTGACCACAGCCGGGACGCAGACACTAGAGATAGAATCCAAAGAAGAAAACGACCGATTCGGATAAGCGAAATTTGTACCAGAAATTGGAAGAAGTTTTCTCTCCGTCGGCCAATTGACAGATGATCCTAACATAACTATAATATTTAAAGGCAAGGATTGTAAAATCACTCGTGGTAAAAAGTTGATCGCAACAGGAAGAAAAGGGGAGGACAATCTTTACAGACTTGGAACGGGAAATGTCGAGGATCAAGCAATGAACATTGCAGTTGAATACAACGCACATCAGAACAATTCTGATGACGAATCTGAAACGGGAACAGACTCGGGAGATTAGAGCATAGATTTCGAACCTGGTCCTCCAAATTCAACGAAGAACTGGCACCAACACTTATCCGCAAATAGACTGAAACATTTCACTTGCCTAGACATGTTTCCTATCTCAAGGGAACAATTGAGAAAACCACTCAATTGTGTAAGATGCGCGCAAGGGAAATCACATACAAAGGCTTATAAAAGGCGACCGAGGAGGTGCAAAGTCCTCACGAGATCAGCAGGAGAATTGGTGTACTCGGACACCTGTGGACCGTTTTCAGTCGCCGATATCAATGGAGAGTTGTATTTTCATACCTTCATTGATGATTATACAAGGATGACGGCTACCTTTTTAATGAGGTCAAAGACCCAAACTATGGCAAATATCGAAAGGTATATCATCTTCATGCGTAACAAACGTTATGCGATACAAACTGTAAGAACAGACCAGGGTACTGAATACTCCTCCAGGGAGATAAAGAATTATCTAGACTTCAATAGAATTTCGCGTGTGGTAACGGGCAGAGCGTCACACGCACAAATGCACGTTGCCGAGCGAATAAATCGCACGATAACGGAAATGATTAGGACAATTCTAATCGATGCGGGACTGCCAAAAATATGGTGGGGCCATGCAGTCATCTATGCTACGATAATTCGGAACAGATGCACAAATGGAACCTTCGAAAACAAGGAAACACAATACCAACGGTTTTTCATAAACACGGCGATCTCAAATTGTTTAAACCATTTTGATGCACGTCATTAATTTACATTCCACTTCAAACCCGAACGAAGCTTGACGTCACTTCCGAACGTGGGTTTCTAATGGGTTTATCTGAGGGAAACATGTGTTACAAAATCTATTGTCACTCAACAAAAGCGATAGTGCAGGCCAGAGATGTCACGTTCATAGAAGAGGCAGATAACGATCTGTTTGTAGATGAAGACGGCAATGAGATAATTGAAAGAACTATCGACCTGTCAACCACAATGCATCACAGCACTACAAGTCCAGCAAAAGGAACAAAGTGGCGCGCAAAGACTAAGAGCAGACTCACGAGTCCAAAGAAACTCTTTACAGCCATGAATTACAAGTATCCAAATAAGAAGGGAGTCACTAAAAGTGACGACGAAGATGACTCAATAAAGGACAATTAAACCATCACGATCATCCAAAGGGATTCACCGCACGGTGAAATAGTAAAGCATACGCCAACTCCGTTAGACCAAACGCAGGCATAAGCCACTGCAACGATTTCTAACGATAAACCCATGCTGAAGAAGAAACTGGGCAGGCCACGGGGATCAAAATACAAGATCAAAGTCTAAAACCCAGTGAATCCAACCTCGACTGAAACGCCACACGAAGTTCAAAGGATAGACGCCATGGAAGCAGCTGGATTCAATCAGCGTGATTCTGATGAAGTAATTAATGCAGAAAAGAAGGATCTAAAGGATCCCGATATCACTATGAAATAAGTCGCCATGCTCGCAGATGAAAGTGTGAATAGCATTGAAACGCCGATCATGTACCAGGAGGCGATGATGTCCGGCCAAGCTAGTGTCTGGACGAAGGAATGCGACGACTAGATGAACTCCATGAAGGATTTAACAGTATACAAACTAGTAGACAGGCCAAAGTAGAGAAAGCACATTGATACCCGGTGGGTGTTTAAGGTTAAAGAAGATGAACTTGGAATTTTATCCAAGTATAAAGCCATGTGTGTGGTAAAGTGATAAATTCAGTCATACGGAATCGATTACTATCTGACTCATGCACCCGTATCACGTATGTCGACGCTCAGGGTGGTTCTGTCATTAGCAGTAAAGTTAAGGCTTATAGTTCATCAAATGGACGTATGCACGGCATTCCTCAACACAGTGCTACTGGATACTGTTTTCATCAAACCTCCACAAGGATACGAACACTTAGTACCAAATGGTAAATCTCTGCTGTTGATAAAATCCTTGTATGGCCTTAAGCAGGCATCAAGAATGTGGAACCAGTCGATTGATGTATATCTGCAGAAGAAGTGTGGCATGACTCCTAGTAGTGCAGATGGTTGGTTATACACTCTCCACGAAGGACGTAAGCTTCAACTCATCATGATTATCTATGTTGATGAAATTCTCATCATGTCAATGGACGACCAGGTATTAGAAGCATCAAAGAAACAGTTGAGATTGAGATTCAAAATTAAGGATCTCGGAATCATAAAGAGGTTCCTATGCATAAACATCTACCACACTCCAGAAGGAATACATATGACGCATACTTCATATGTTGATAAACTGTTGATTAATATTCAACCTGTTTGATGCAAAAATTAAAGCCGTACCTCTCACGGGTGGTGAAAACCTCAGAGAGATGGTCGATGAGAAACAAGATGAATATAATTATCTTGACAAAAACGACTCAAGGGGCTTTCTTTATCGAGAATTAATAGGAAGCTTATTGTACTTGGGTGTGTGCGCGCCCCGACATCTGGAACGCAGTATAGCAGTTTGCACGCTTCGTTTCATGCCCACACGCCTGTCACTGGGAAGCTTTAAAGGGGGTATTAAGATACGTAAATGGGACAAAGAATGTCTGTCTGTTCTATTGAAATGATGTTAACAAGTAATCATTTCATTCGTATGCAGACGCATCGTGGGCTGATGATTTGGTAACAAGGAGATCCACAACTGGATTTTTGACTTACATTGATTCGCATTTTGTAGACTGGTCATCCAAACTTCAGTCGATGGCGGCACATAGTACGGCGGAGGCATAATACATAGCCGCCGATACAGCAACCAGAACGGTGATTTGATGTGGTTTAGATTTCCGATGAGTGACCTGGATGAGAAACAGCTCGGACCGACGCCAATCCGTGCGGACAACATGGCATGCGTGAGCCTATCAAGAGGAGAGGGAAGGTTCTTCACTTCCAAACATATAGGACTAAGGTATCATTACCTTAAAGAAAATGTAGACAGAAAGGAGATTGTGCTGGAGTATGTTCAAACCGATGAACAATTAGCTGACCTGTTGACTAAGACGTTGACAGCGACCAAGTTCAGCAGATTGATGAAACGCATCGTTCGCAATCGCTTTGAGGAAGGATATGAGTGACCTGTGCAGGCGGCAAGGAGTGAATTCGTTGTGACTTGCGTAGATGGGGAGAAAGGGGTCGAGGGACATTTCGCAGGGAGTTAACAACGGCAATGCTACACACCCGTCGAGCAGGAGAGTTGAAAATACAGTTGAATAATGATCAAGAGCTGTCACTTGTGTAATGATCGAATGGTACTTAAATCATTACTCAATAGTTAAGGTAAGAAGGAAGCGTACGTGGTACATTCTAGATGAAACCAAACACTGTATTTGGCTCTGACTTAGGTCTGATGGACGAGCGGTGGCGAGTGGCTGAATTGTGTGTTTGTAAGACGAGCAAATGTATGAAACCTTTTTCGTTTAATAAAGAGATACAACGTATAACAACAAAAGTCAACTGTATACCATAAATGTATACAGCCACGTATTACAAATTTTGTAATGTAATTACATGGCGGGAATTCTAGCGGATCGACATCAAAAAGTTTTTAATTTTTTAATGAAGTTTTTAATGTTTTAAATTTAAAAAACATGCTTAAAAGCATGTTTATTAAAACGTAAAGTTTTAAAAAACTTTAAAAAAAGCGTTTTTTTATTTTAATTTAAAACATTAATTTTAATTAATAATTTAAAAATAATTTTAAAATTAATGTTTTTTTAAAAACATTAATTTATTAATTGAAATTAAAAGTTTTTTTTTTAAAGAATTAACGAAGTCTTTGCTAAAATTTAGCCCAAAATTTAACTAGATTGTTTTTGATTGTTATCACCGCCCGTCGTTTTCCCTTCACGTCCAATTTTTGAATAAGGACGGTAACTGCCTCAAATCCTGTTTCCATGTCTCATTGCTTCAATTATCCGTCGTTTGTCACCACTTGCATGACGTTAAATCGGCCCAAACCACATCCACGACCTCCTGCTACCTCTACAAAAACGTCATCGCCGTCGGCATCATGTCAAGACAACGCACATTTATTGACGACTATCCAAAATGCTGTCCGTGATAACTATTTAGGTCAAGCTTTGGAACTTCTTACCGACAATCCATTACTTCAACTCCCTGAACACACTGTCGAAGAACTTGCCGCTAAACTCCGTGTCCGCGGTCTTCCACATCAAACAGACTTAATTGGAAATCGTTTACAACCGACAGCGTCATCTACCGCTCAACTTCTCTCACGTTCCCATGTGAATACAGCGCCTGTTCCATCACAAGCGCAATCACCACCTCAACCACCACCATCATCATCATTACAACAATCTGTTGACATCCAGAAAATCATTAAGCAGCCTTCGCATCTTCAAAGCCTTCTTCAAAACCACCTTCTCGATGAATCGTTCACTCATCTTTCTTCTATATCAAATATTCCTACCGAAACCATTGATAATGAGATAATCACTTCTGATACTTTAGAAATTTTGATTCAATTATCTGTTTCAAAAGGTCAGTTGAAAAAAGCACAACATGTTCTCGATGTATTCTTTCCTAAATTTGCAACTTTACCTACAGCTCCAGCTTATGCTGCATTTATAGATGCATGTGGACGGGTAGGTTCTATTCATCGTGCATTCGCTGTCGTTGACGGTCCTGGTTTCTCTCTGTTGGATAAGTCCGATCAATCGACCGTGTATTGTAACCTTGTTGATGCCTGTGTTCGATGTGGAGCACTTCCTCAGGCAGATGCTGTTGTCGAACGTATGCGTAAACAACGTATCCCTGTTACTGAACCAGTTTATATCGCATTACTAAATGGATCCTCTCGATCATTTTCATTTGATCGATCACTTCGAATTTTAAGTCTAATGCGTCGCGACGGACTATCTCCTCGTACTGTTACAACTTACAATGCCATTTTACAAGGAGCTGCACGTGCAGGTCGTGTTCAAGATGCCTTTCGTGTTTTTAATACCATGATGTCAAGTAAATCTGTCACACCTGATCTTGATTCGTATAATGCATTACTTGCTTGTTGTAATCGAGCTGGTGATCCCGATCGAGCATTTAAAGTTTTGGATATGATGTGTGATGATGGATATGCTTATCCAAATGCAAAAAGTTATAATTGGACAGTCGCTGCCTGTGCTCGTGTTGGCGATGTCGATCGGGCTTTGCAAGTGGCTCGTCGTATGAGACATGAGGGTATCCGTATTAACATTGTTACACATAATAACTTACTTGAAGCTTGTTGTAATGCAGGTCGTTTAGAGCGTGCTTTTTCAATGGTTAAGGATATGATTCAAAGACAAGGTATTGAACCGAATTCACATACTTATAATGCACTAATCAAAGGATGTGGTCGATGGGGAATGGTTGATGCTGCATTACGTCTTTTGTCGTCGATGCAGTCTGCTGGTGTTTCCCCAACGGTTATTACGTATTCTGTTGCTATTGATGCATGTGCCCGTGCTGGTGGAGCTGTCGCTGTTGACCGTGCATTTGGTGTTTTAGCTGAAATGGAACGTGCAGGCCTTGAACCAAATACCGTCACCTATAATTCACTTATTCATGCGTGTGCACAAGGAAAAGATGTCAAACTTGCATTCGAAGTTTTCGACCGAATGATCAAAGCTGACGTTACTCCAGATATTGTGACATTATGTTCGTTGGTTGATGCATGTGGTCGTGCCGGACAGTTAAGTCTAGCGCTGGAAGTGATTGAAAACATCCCCCGCAAATTCCCATCCTTGCGCCCGAATGTGCCTGCCTACAACGCACTAATTCATGCATGTTCCAAAGCCGGCGACTTGGCACGGATGGAATGCGCATTATCAGATATGAAAAAACGGTCATTGAAACCTAATGTCGTCACATTTTCTACATTGATTTCCGCATATGCTGCAAATGGCGATGTCGCTCGCGCACAAAAATACCTCGATTTGATGAGGGTAAGTGGTCTACGACCAAATCGTATCACATTCACATCACTTGTTGCTGCATATGGTCGTTCCGGTCATATTGATCTTGCAATGGATATGTTAAACGAAGCACGCAAATCATGTGGTCAGCCTGACGAGGAATTATTCACAGCTGCCATTGTTACAGCTGTTCGTGGAGAAAAGAAGGAATTAGCTATGGAATTGAAAGATGAAATGAGTCGTGCAGGATATTTTGTACCGACAGTATTGAATCGAATGATGCGCAGAGTCGATGAAGTTGACAGAAGTGGGGCTGAATTAAGAAGAGTATTAAATGCAATGGAAGCATTGAAAATCAGACCACAACGTGCAGCGTTAGAATCTTTGATCTCAGCATATTCGAAAGAAGCTGACGTAAGATCCGCTTTCGATGTACTACCAGACATGGAACGTTTGGGATATCCACCGAACATTCAAACTTACAAGAAACTCATTCAGGCTTCTGCTTTAAGTGGGAAGCAAGAGGATATTACACAAGCTAGATCATTGTTTGATATGGTTAGGTCAAGAGTTACTGATGGTGATCCTCAGTTGATATCTCACAATTGGGTTGAACTCTATGAAGCACTTTTACGTGCCTGTTATCAATTACCTGATGGTGGCGATAAGACCAAGATTGTCTCATCACTGATTGATCGCATGTCAACCGATTGTGGCGATGACAATGTGAAGATGATTCTTTCCCGTATTGGTGTAATGGAAGACTGACTTTGACTAACTGATGTGGCTAGATACACACAGATAACTATATTCACACGCTAAAAAGATTGAAATAGAAAACATCAAAGCGACGAAACTTGTTTTCTATGTACACATATCTATTAAAAAGTAACTGTTTTAACTGGCTTGTCACAACAGGCTGATACCCGCTGAGGTAAGGGCATCATTCGACCATGTTGGATAGTTTTTGTGAGGATACAAATCAAGCATGAAGTTCTGTACGAATTGCTCAAACGTCCCGTCAAGAATTGACTGTCTCGTTCTAAGCATGAGTTGGGTAAGGTAAGCAATATTATGCAAAGTGAGTAATTGTGCACAGACTGATCCCTCATTCGGTCCAAGCATGTGCAAATACGCACGAGAATATGTTTGACAAGTATGACATGGACAACCCTCTTGAATAGGTTTCATATCCATGGCCATATTAGCAT
>JAULBU010012846.1:0-22675 GCA_032358235.1 Odonthalia washingtoniensis | reverse complement strand
ATCTTCCTGGGACCGCTCTCTGCTAATTGATTATGAATGCATAGATTTACGTATTATGTTGGTATGTCTATATATATATTTGGAATAAGGTAGTTTGATGAAATTGAAGACGGTACCTACTTGTAATGTGAGGGCACGATAAGCGCAAGCTGGATTTGTTTCGGAAGAGATGTTCCTTTGAAATCTGTTTTGGAATGAGATCCGAATGTATGGATTTACTTATCATGTTGTCCAGGTTTTAAACCCGTTGGTAACGGATTTCATTTCACAATTTTGAGGATGGTCAATTCAATCCATTGTGGTTCGACATAGTAATTGGCACCATTTCTTCGTTTAGATTGATCATTTTTGTCATCTCGATATGCTCAAATGTCCAACTTGTACATGTGTCCAAGTGACCTGTTCACTGAGAAGCAGCCCATAACAATACTAGATGTCTTTTTTCCAAAATGTGGTCATACTGGAAGCATAGATGTGCACGATAAGTATATGAATGTAATGTAGACTTCAATAAAGTCTTTGTGTCACATAGAGTGTAAACGTCATATAGTCTCTTTCGTTCTTTGTTCTCGCTATGGACGTCGACTCGTTCCGCTCGATTGTCATGAAGTCTTCTCTACTGCCCTATACAACCATTCTTAGCATATAAAAACTTGTTTCTTCGATGATGTAACATATTCTTTATTGTCACTGCGGCTGTACACTGTTGAGTTCTTCTACGGAACATACCAGAACATCCAGGTGGACTTATGTCTAGTGGCAGATTGTTGTCATAAGGGTTTAATTTTCACCATGTGTACTTGGTTACCAGACCACTGAACTAGTATTTGATCGTTTCGTTCATACATATGTTCCTGTGAGTGGTTCTCTTCTTGTATTTCCAGTTGTCTTGACTGACACTCCTGTCCGAATTTAAGAAGATTCATCACTACTGTCAATTTCAATTCAGATACTCTCTGCCCTTTATTTCTTCTGATTGTCGCAGCTATGTGTCAATGCACACAAATTCTACCAGTTGTCATATTTCCCTTCCCAACGGATCATATTTCTTGAAAATAATTCCATTATTTTTCACAAGCCTCACGTAACTAGACGATAGCCTTCCTTCATACTGGGAAAGCTGATCATGCCGTGTATGAAGTTCCACCGAAAAAGTCAGAAGATTGTGGAATGGTTTTATGGGTACTATTAACTGTTTCATATGGCCTAGTAAATGATAGTGTCAAATTGTAAATGCTTTATGATGAAATAGTAGTGAAATTAGG
Organism: Odonthalia washingtoniensis; assembly: GCA_032358235.1. Classification (NCBI taxonomy): domain Eukaryota; phylum Rhodophyta; class Florideophyceae; order Ceramiales; family Rhodomelaceae; genus Odonthalia; species Odonthalia washingtoniensis. Next base: position 21,410 of record JAULBU010012846.1, on the reverse strand, counting down.
TTTTCAACAGATGATGACTATTCCAAAACGTTTTATTATACACAAAATTGGTGTTCTAAAATGCTTATTAGCAAAAATAGTTGATTACATAATCATTACTGGATTCGCCGATATCGTCTAAAGAGTGTAGAAGATATTGACCCGATATTTATGGTAGGAACAATTTCAAATGGCCCTGGTCATATGCGCCTCTTTGGGCTGAATATTGTTCAAATGGAGGATTCTTTAGTTCAAACCAATAGTAATTATAAACTCAACCAACTCGGAGCGTACCCACTTTCAATTCGGACGTAGTAAAATTTACCAGGAAGTTGACCACATTTAAACAAAATAATTCGCTTCATTGAACAGTTCCATATCCTTGCTTGAAATAACTTTATCGCTTTTTTGTACAGAATTATTCAGCAGAATGAAACAAGCTACACCATTAGAAAAAGTTAAAAGTTAAATAAATGATAAATCAAGTGAATGAACTAAAGCAACTTAGGAACCTTGCTACTTCTTTCAACTTTCTAAATGAAGACAAGAATATATGAAAATCAATTCTTTGGTTTTCAGATGCCGATAGCAGTTGCGAAAACGGACAGCTCTGCTACGTAGCTGGATTATTATTTGGTGATTTTAAAAATGATCGGTTTGTCACACTATATCTTGGTCATCACATAAAACGAAGAGGCCAGTTAGTTCAATTGGAGCATACACGATTCTTGCTGCAGGTGAAGTGATAGATGAAGGAAATGTTTTAGCAAAATCGCTATCCATCATTACCAATCAACAGATCGACCTGTTAATTGCACTTGACCGAAAGGACCTTTCAACCTCATTATCCACTAAGCCGAACTCCATTGACAAATCAATTCGTTTGGATGTCAATGTCATAAGATACTGGATTAATGTTGTAATATTAATCAGATAACTTGGATTCCTGGTTTCTTGAACGTGACTGTTCCAGGTACAAAATCTAATAACCCCTTAACCGATGCTCTACAATCACTGCAATATATTGGAACGTTACCGATTGACTTCTAGCAACACGAAACTGCATCCACCAACAAGCTGCTGGTTTAACTATTACATAGGAAAAATTACACCCTCCATCATAAAGATAAAAACAAAACAAAACAAAAAAAGGCAGTAATATTAATTAAGGTAATTATTTCGTGTATGCACAGTATTAAAAATCTGGGCCGATTTGTTTGATTTGAATTTACACTAATCTCATTTGTAAATATGTTACGAGCCTCCACCTTTGGCTCGGTGTCGGTTCTCACTGTCTCTGGAGCTCATAAAAAGACCGACAGTCATTCATCAGATTTTTGCTATATATCTGAGACAATGAAATACCACTGGGTACTCTTGTTTCTTGAGCACCCCGCCACCTTTAATTGATAACAAATGTCGTGGTGTTCACGACAGCTATTGTCTCTGTCAGACGTCCTCGCATCTCAGCGCATAATCAACCACCGTTAAGTGCACAAGTAGCACAGCATAATCAGCTATCAGCTAAGCACCAATAACTCATTTGTAGATTTCAGCAGTAAGTCACGTGCAATAGTACATTATCGTCACCAACACTGTGCAAATTTCAATACGGTTGAGCTACTGCTTACAATTTGTCAGTAATTACAAGCACGGTACAAATACTAATCATTTATTAGAAAACTTTTCATAGTATTTTACGTAAGTGACAGCCGTTCTAATTCTACGACCGACATAACCCTAAAACTACATTTCCTTTTTCAAATAAGGAGACTTCTTGAAAATTATATATTTTGCAATAGACTTATATATCAAATGCATCCTATATGCTTGCTTAAACTTCGTTTTTAATGTTTACAGTGTATAGCTGTGGAGGGAATTTTTTATATTTTTTCATCTTTCTCAATACCGAAGATGATAAAATGATCGGTATAACTTCGAAACGAACAGTATAACTCTATCAATGTAGAGAAAATTAATTATTGTGGTATCAGAAGTTTCTATTGAAGAAAAGAGATAGATTGATGTAATCACATACCTGTAACATATTCATGTCTCCAACAATACCAAGCCTAACAAATAAACTTAGGAATTTCCTACACGTGTACAAACTATATGTCCCGTCAACGAGTCACTCATTCTTTCAATCAGTATCTCTTTTCTAGAATGTTGATTGAATTCTATGGAAATCATTCATACACGTGGACCGAAACATAATTTCCCATACACGTGTATATCATATCTTTAAGTTTCTACAATGTTGATTGACTTGCTCCTGGAATAATCATTGTAGAAATACTCTATAAAAGAGACTATTCACGGTGTTTCATAATTAATAAAAAGAAACCCGACTACATTCAATCGACATTCGAATACATGTTTACCTTTAAAAGTTTTACTACCACTGTCGAGGCTGTTTTTAACGATTGAATGGAAGACGATGCTGAAATTATAGTAGCGTAGCTAGGGGAGTATCAGATGTTCGTAAAAGTCATTACTCGAATCCTGTAGATCAAGTTGTTTGTTCAAAGCGAAAATTCAGGGGATCTCTAGTTAGAGCTGAGTTCGAGTTATTTGAGTTCGTAACTCAGTATGTATACACTCTTGAATAAAGTACTTTTTGAGGGATGTCTTTCATGGAATGGTTTCTGAGTTTGTTGCTGAGCTTGAAAAAGGCTGCCCTTTGAACTCAGCAGACTCAGATTGCAATATGTAAAAAAAAGTTTAAAATTCATTATGAAACTTTTGAAGCAATGAAAATGCTCGGACAGGGACGAGGAATTATCATGTTGACATAAAAGTTTCGTAACTCGAGTAAACATAATGTACAGAAAAACTGTACATTACCCTGTATTCGTAGAAAGAACGCCACAAAAGTGTGGGAGCGGCATGTCGGAAAAATCTGAAACGACATGTAACCTTGTCACAGAGTGAGCCATTTGTCCGCCGTCCGTCGTAATTAATCTTCATACCGCCCTTTTTGTACGTACTGGGTCGAAATATCGCATTTTCTATATTTTGTTCAGTGATTTGCAGATTTTTCAAGAACAAATGAGGGTGGAACCATTCCTTACGAGGTTGCATAACTAATATGGGATATCGGGGTGAGAGTGGGACAAATAACCACCGTGCACGTAAGGAGCAAAATGACAACATCAGCCATATATCTGTCCGGGACTCTGATTTCAGGAAATGGCAGAAACTGGTACAAGCAACTCCCCCGAACTCTTGTACAGTGAAGGTATCAGGCTTGGCTCCCCCTTCTCTGGTTTCTAAAAGAGTGGAGGAGGAATATGGCAGCTCTCCAAAGCACAATATGGAAGTGGATAAAACTGTGGGTAAGACCGGGACAATCATTAATGGATAACATGACGATATTATCTTTGCATCAACTGGTATAGTAGAGTCGTCGAGAAGAGTATTGAATGCCCTTGGGGACAACAAGAATTCAGTTTTATACGATGCTATACACGAAGAGGTGGACTTTATAAGTGAATAAATAGTTCGAAAGAGTAAATTTTTACGGCGTAGTATCAACAATGACGGAATGGATCGTTTTGAGGGCCACGGAGATGGCACTAATTTTGAATTCATGAATTACAATGAGCTGGATAGAAGTCCCAAGTCTAGTGCAGTTGCGACGGAGATGGAGGAAGTGCGGAATAGGGGTATTAGAAATAGATCAAACGAAGAAGGTAGATAAGATGCTGAAATAAATGGTGTTGATAGCGATGATAGCCAGGAACGGAGGCAGAAGCGTCGGAAATAAAGTATTGGGGAACTTCGTGGTTCCAATATTAGAAGAGAAGAGTCGATTATTGAGAAAGGAGACAAGAGGAGTGCGGCGCAGTAGACAAGAGCGGAGGTAGAAATATTGGCAAAGAAGTGGATCAAATAGACGCAAAAATTAGTGCAGACGGCGGATAGGATACGGTCTGGTATCGAAGAAATATGTCGGGAGCTTTATGGAATAAATCAATCCAAATCATCTATACGATGTAAATGGGAGACTTTGTCAGTTGACAGTCAGTTATGGAATGCGTGATCCTGTCAGTATCTCGGTACGAAACGGACAGTTAATCCACAGAAAGAAGAATTGGTCAAATTTATACAAGCAATTTTCCAGAGTAGAAGGAGACGAGAGAAAGAAAAAAATCCTGTAATCGGCATAGCATTCCAGTATGTAGCAGCTGCTAAGTACCTATCTACTGTGCCAAAATTTTGTGTAGTAGATTGGAACGGTGGTATAACCATACAAAGAAGAAATAGATATCACCCTATAATTGGTAGAACAAATTGCATGATGAGGAACGATTCAAAAGGTTCAACATATTCGTCTGCCGTTTTGCCTACAGCAGGATATGTGCCAATTAATAATCCAACTGTAGGCGTGTAAGGGGGGTTAGGAAATGAAGAAGAGAGGATACGAGTGAATAGTATTGAAATTTCTGGAAGTGCAGAACAGAGTCAAAGGATATCAAGGTTGGAAACGGAATAAAGAAGATGCAGAAAGTTTTACAAAGTTGTAGATGGAGACTCTGCACTTACACCCAATAGCCCAAGTGGAATAAGAACTACTAAAAAAGGAGTTTTTGAAGAAAGAAGAAAAACATATGCAGAACACCATGAGTACCACAGGCACAGAATTGAAGAGAACAAATGAAATAATGTGATTGTTTCATGAAGATCAAAAACGATCTGGAAAATTGGAAAGGTTGTACATGGTTTTACAGATACACCAAAGGTTTCCGACACCTATAATAATATAGTGCAGAAACTAGATATGGAAACAGAAAATATGGACATGTGCGTTATGCGAAAGCAGATGACAGTTCGGAGATGCTTGGCAAGTTGGTATACGACGTGATGTGTATGTTTTCAATTTTAATTTATCTTTTATTAATTTGGTGCCGTTGTTATTGTTGATTTACACAATGCTATTTCAATGTAAATCTAATTCATTATCTTGTGATAAAACATTTAAAATGATGCATGTGTATGTAATGCAGAAGGCTATTGAATACGTTTTGTGATAGAAGTAATTTATTGCGTTTTCCAGCAATAGATAATAATAAATTACTATATCTTTGATTTAAATATGAATCTTGTTGTTCAAATTCATCAACTTCACTTTTTGTTATTTTCTTATCATGTCACTCATTATTTGATGTTGATAATTTTCGTGGTGGCAGTTTGTGACAGCGGAAGAGTGCAGATGGGAACTGTTCGGTGATCCGGTGTAACCATGGTAACATAAAATGTAATTGATTGTTGTTGTTCTTGTTGTCGATTTTCATTATGCACATCATTATCATTTCATAATGTAGAATATATTTTCAAATATAATTTATCTGTTATCAATTCGTGTATATGTTATTATTGATTTATACAATATTATTTCAATATAGATCTAATTCATTGTGTTGAGATGAAAATTATAAAAACGATGCAGGTGTATCTAATGAAGAAGGTTATTGTATTCTTTGTGATGATAGTTTGAATATTATGTATGACACTAGTAAAAATATTAAGGCATACTGTAGTGCGATGTTGTGAATGGTGACAGTGGGAGAATGGAAAGCGGTGGTGGTGGTGGTATTTCTGACGGTAACAAAGAGATACATGAGCAGTGATGCGGTAGAACTGATGGAATTGTGTAATGATGATCCTTACTGATATTATCATTAGTATTATTATTATTATTATTATTATGAAAATGTTGAGGGTGAAGATTTTTTTGTCGTTGCGAGTGCTTACAATTAGTATGAGGAGCAGTAGCAGAATCAGTAGCAGGGTCATGAGCAGGAGCAGGGACAGGGACAGGTATGTAATGAGGGTAGTGGTTTCGATGATAGTGGGGAAGGCTTGAGAATTGACGAAACCTAGGAATGAGAGAGTCATTTGGCGAGGAAGGAAGAGGTACAGGTAGGACAATATCAGGACATGGTATAGTGGATGACGAAGGGGACATGGATGGTAGCGCAATTAGATGGGTAGGGGATGTAGCAGGTGATGGAGAAGATATTTATAAAGTGGAATGAGGTGGATAACGTGAGAGGAAACATGATTTCATGAGATGGGAGACAGGATGAGTTGATGAGGCGGAACTCTTAATGATATGGGCGGTAGGTGTATATATATTTTTGGGTTACTGAAGGTTAAACATTTTCAAATTTCCAAATGTTTTCACGTTGCACGTATTATGTTAAAAAGGTTAAGGAAAAATAACTGTAATATATTATTTAATTATACACATGTAGGGCTACCCGGAATTAAAGAAGTGCGTTTTAATTCACGAGCTTCACAATATGCACAATTTATGAAGATGCTCTCCACATGGCCTGCCCCTCTCCCTTCCAATTATTCAGTTTCTGAATACGTCTGATCTTTGGCAAATCAGCTTGTCATGCATGTCGGATGAGAAATCAATTCAAGAATCATTAAAGAACATAATGTTTTTGAAGGAATTTTGGAAAGTGAATGGTTTATCGTTATTAACGTTGCAACTGTTGATATTCAAGTAGGTTTAATGTTCGTTGTAGGTAGTACTGACGTCATTGAATCAATTGGAATTACTACAATCGGCGGAGCTGCATGGTTTGCATCTATTATTCTGGGATAATTAGTTTTACCCTGGGGATACGTTGTCCGTCTCATCCTGCTAGACTGGTGTCTTGGGCTAATCGATGGAAATCCACTAAAATGTATAAAATGGGGCATTACGTCGCGTCCATTATAAATCCGTTCGCTAGATTCTTCTCTCCAATTGCATTAGTGCAAGATATGATTGAAAACAATCCATACTCCGTAATACCAAATGAAATTAACATTAAAGCATTTCGATTTTCAATCCACTTTCAATACAATGATCACAACCACTAGCATGATACCCTGAAGCAAGCGCGCAAAATTAAGGGAACACAGGTTCTCTGTAGAAACCTGGAGGTGAGTGCTATACCAGGGCAAAGGGTTACAGGTGATAACAACCTGACGACACCCAAAGACTATCAGAAAAAAAGTTGTAACAATGTAACGCGACTCCAAGTGGAGATGCATCTATCTCTTATACCAGATGAAACAGATACTCCACTTAATCAAGGCTTTACCAATAAAGGCGAGGACGAAGAATGGGGGTAAGGCGTCGAAGGAAGGAACATCCTTCGACTCTAGCATATTCATGCTGGTTTTAGCGACCAATTTATGGATTGTTATGGAGCCGTTGGAAGCATCAAGATGATTGTCAACAATTCACGTGTACCAAACGGGTGATTTCCTTTTATTATTCAATATTTTTATGATACTGATGGAGAACAATTCTAGTAATAGAGATAGCATAGTTGCCTGTGTCAATCCTAACGTTACGCATCATGAAATCAATGAACTTAATGATGTACACCGCTTTATGAACCAGTATATATCCGTGAGCTGGACCCTATTACGTATCGAACTCCAATCAATGAGGTATCAGGTGCTTCTTCATCCGTATCTAGATTTGTCTCTCGGTTTCCATGGAGATGAAGTTTCATTAATGGGGATCGAATCAGCAACTTGACCAATTTAATCAAAGCGCGGTTCTCGTCTACATTACCCATGTGTAACTGCAAATATTCACATCGTGCCATGTCAACGTTTGACTCGGTCTTGTTAACATGTAGATTTTAGATGCTTGAATCAATGAGAATATCAAGATAACAATACTCTATATCGTCCGAGTAACTTACTATTGATGTTAGAAGGGTTTTATCAAATTAATAAGTGATAAGTTCATGGTCGTCATTCATAAAGTGTCTAAAAACAAGAATTCCATCGGCTTTTGCAAATATTAAAATTTTCAACTATATACTATGTCTTTCCACTCAGTTCGATGAAAGCAGAAGGGAATTGATTCCCTGTATTCTTGTTTTCCACATAGCATGTGATAATTAAATAAATCATCCATGTTCTGGCGATCGCAAATAGAATAGAATCTGTTTGGATGTCACTATGATAACTATTCTGAAATTATCGAAGTCTTTTACGGAATCATCGATATAATATCATATCGTGTTACAAAACTTCGGTCCATGTCATGGACACAACACTTTAAAAATTTAAATCCCGTTGGTGTTTCCACACCATTCTGTTTAAAATCAAATGGCGGATGCAGACACAGTTCAGTAGTAGTCATTAATATTGGTACTAGCAGTATGAAAGGTGATGATAACTTCGATTTGGAAAAGAACAGAATCTGTGTGAAATCCTTAAGCATATTGCAACACGTCTTCAGCGTGATGGTATGACAGTAGATTATGTAGTACCATTGCCTCACGTCATCAATGTTGAACCTGTCGGTATCAACTGTATCAATTTTTGCAAGTCAGAGAATAGGGAGAGTAGGATACATATGGAGTAACGAATAGGAATGGTTTGTTTGTTATATAAAATGGTTTGAAGAAGTTTGACGTAACTTGTATCAAAGTGATTATTGAAGCATGATAACCCATGCATGAATCATAAAAACGAACTAAAGAAATAGAGTACAAGAAACAATGAATATAAGATGGATGCTGTCAAAATTTACAGGGTTTTGATGGTTGAAATTAATGTCTTGGTTGAAATCATTCTGCTGTTTTGATGATGGTGATGATTATGATGATGATTTTAAAAATAAAAATGACAGTAGTAGTGAAATTGTTGTTGTTTTGTTTCGATTGTTTGTAAATTGAAAATGGATGCGCAAAATGGTGATTGAGGGGAAAAGAAGTGAAGGAGAAGACATGATATTAACGGTTGATATTGAAAACAAAAAAACGGATTATGTTTTTCTGTCCGCTTTTTTACAATCACAGCACATTGCAAAGAAAGAAATTATTAATCTCTCTCTCAGGTGAGACTGGCCGACAGTGGAGCTGGATATCGATATGAATGCTGTAGTAGTAAATGCTACCCGATTTCGAATTTAACCTGTCCTCAATTAAAAAACTTTTCGTTGGTGTACTGATTATGCAGTCCCATTCACTCTCAAATTATCCGCACCGAACATTCGTGTGTCCGTTCCAACAGAAAGCCATGATCACAATTCGATTCATTCATCTGAATGTGACACAACGTCAAATTGTACACCTGAACCAGAAACCGCAAATGGAAAGAAGAAACACTAAAAATTTTCGCATGTATTCTCACGCCACGCATCATTTTCAATAGCTGTTGCCGAAATAGAAGAAGAAGAAAATTAAAAGGCAGAAGAAGATAAAAAATGGATTTTACTCGAATTTTAAATGACTTTTTTAAAAGTCATTCAAAAATGGAGTAAAATCCATTTTACATTTTTTATGATTTTACCATAAAGAAAAGTCATAAAAAAAATGTTTTTAAAAAGTTCTTTTCTTTAAAAAAAACTTCTTTCTAGCACATCTTCTTCATCAAAAACAGGATGGAGGCAGGTTTTCTCCGATTGACGACAGAGTGGATCACGAAGAACTTTTTACTGACGTCAAATGAACCCATTTCACTCTGCATTCCAAATATCATCTTGTGAATTACGACATACAATGTTAGATTGAAGTCGGAAATGCTCGTCTGGATCAGTTAACCGTAGGTCCCGTATCATGACCCACTCTACCTCCAATTGTACGTCCATAAAGATTTGACTGGAAATAAAATTTGTGTTTTCATCAAGTTCGGCTGCAGATTCTTCCATTCGCTGTGATTCCACTTTCATTATCGTATCGAGTTTCGATGTACCTAACCTGAATTCCTCTGCTCCAACGCACTGTTTCATGCCAATTATTATATTATGAAGTATGACACAGCTGTTTGAGATTCTAATGGTTTCATTAAGTTCCCATCGCCTGTTCTCTCGTCTTAAAATTTCAATCCCGGACTGAAGGATTCCGAATAGACTTTCTACATCCTTCCTCATATACTCATGCTTAAAAGAGCATTTCCTTTCAACAGCCAGTTTAGAGTTCGCCCAAGGAATTGCAAAAATAGGCCAATGAGGGTATATACTGTCGCTAAGCAGGTATAGAAAGCAAAATTGTTCACCTTCCGCTGTTATTTGATGCCCCTCTTGTAGAGTAATGTTGAACCGCTCAGAGAATATGTTCTGTAACAGAGCCGATCTTGCTAATACATTCAAGTCGTTGTTGGTACATGGCCTATCAACAAACCATGACCAACAGTAAAGGTCGTGGTCACACCATCCATCATATTGGATGGCGGCACTCTTCGAAACACGTGTATTAAGATATTTCCCTTTCATTCTTCCAAAACAATTCTTCCATGTATACTTCATGCAGTCCACTGCTTTTATGCAGCCTGGAAAGTCGATATTTCAAAATTTGTCTGTAATTCTAATTATTTCCTGTTCAGTTGGGAATCTATTAAAGAATCCCCCCGTAAATTTTCCATATATCAATACAAAATTGAAAGAAATAATTCCGCCCTGACTCTTGTGACATGTAAAAAGAATCATCGAAGCTGTCCGTGGGCGTGCTTTTGCTTAAGATGCGTAGTGCGCTCAATATCTTGGTGTCAGTTGCAATATACATAAACCCAATACCTTCCTTCATTGAATCCAGTACGATGTACGATGTAGTAGTAGGTTATTCTTCACACAAAAGTACAGTACTGAAGTTATTGAAAATCTAGGCTGAAAAATATAGTCCGGGAAAGTTTGGTTAATATCAACATAATCCTTGAACCATTCTGGAACCCAGCGTCGAAAGTTTTTTGAACCCAGAACACGGCCACTGCAACCTTCGTCTTACCGCCCAGAATTTCTAGCTATTTGCTCATACCTCTGCAATACGAAACGTAACGCACTCTGTTGTTTCTTCACGGCAATAATTACCATTTTTAATCTTATTATGTTCTGTTTTGATTTTTTAGTATGATATTGACATCCGTGTTCGCAATTGTGGTGATTGTGGTTTAGGCCACAGTCACAGATGTAGAGAGTAATTATTTTGAATTGTTTGTTGGGTTTTCCAATTGACGAACATCACCTGGTCCATTTCAAGTTCATAAAACATATTACTAAACGAATATTTTTCTTTCCGACTGTCAAACTGTTTTCTCGTTTCACTGTCACTCACTCAAATCTATACACGCATGTCATATCTAATGGCCAATCAATAGTGGAAAGTTGGGGAGGGACTTGAACCGATACAGGATTACTGTAGTATTGTTGAAAGTTGTAGAACTAGTAAACTGACTTGACTGAACTGAACAGGTAACAAAGAATTGACCAACGATATTTATTCGTTGTACTGTGTTGTCTGTTGTATTTGAATTTCAAACTCAGGCTTCCGTACATATATAGGATATGACCAAACCTATTACAGCATCAAAGTAATAATAGTTATTACATGTATCTTTCTACATAGAGCACGCCACGTAGAAAGATACAAATAAAACATGGAACGTGACTCGAAACATAATACTAACAAATTATTACATAGAGGAGAGACAAATAGCCACTTCAACGAAGTCATAATGTAATGATAAATATTACGTATCTTAAAATAGCCATGAAGTGTCTATCAATTGTTAAGACAAGAACTATCTATTACATGTCATAACATGCCATCACATATTTCACAATACTCCCCTTTCACATTTTATCCAGTAGATCGATCAGCAGAGCGTGATTCAGAGGCAGAGAGGTCAATTGATATATTTCCAAGAGCCATTGTTTGTAGCATTGGCTGTATTAGTGGGCTATCGGTTTTGTATCAGGATCGGTAAGGTTAACCTTACCGGGAATCCGTACGATACTGTCTGAATTGCCCCTTTCCTATTCATAACGAATGAAATTGACGACAGCACGAATAGACATGTCTATCGAATTTAGTTGTGTTGAAAGAGACGTAAATAAATCTCAATAAATAACAATAAGAATAAGTTTCAGCTTAAAACTAAGTAGTTTAGACATTACAGTTTTTAAAACTATTCCTTCGTCTATTGATTCCAACGCAGCTAAGATTTCTGTAGCACCAATCAACTTCACAAGCCTTTCCGATTTGTGACTAGACCAGGTCAGAGTGTAAAATAGGGAAAATTCTCCTAGCGGACCAATAAGTAAACCAGCAAAGTACACCAGTTGCCCATGGTCTTCTAGGCGACCGGCATCTGAAAGGACAGCAATTGATACTGGTAGATTTCCAGAACTTGGACAAGGCTCATACCGGATGGTAGTTCCACATGCTCTAAGAAAGCAAACGAGGTTTACTTGTTTGTATAATGCCTTGACTGAAACATTAGGCATTTGTTGTTGAAGGTGGCTGGCGTAAAAAGCACACAACGGTGAAGACGATATTCCGAGCCATGCAAGGGAAGAATTCACAGACATATAAGAGGACTTTTCAATATCATTGAGGGCAGAATCAAGTTTTCGACGACGAATCCTATAAATCTGAAAACATTCCAATGCTAGTAGTTTATGGTCTGCATGAATGGTTCACGATCTGTCATCTGATTGAACAATGGTCAGTCCATAGAACTTTAGTACTCCAGGACCATGGACAACAGTTCCAAAAGAGAACTTATCGTCAAACCCATTTTGAAAGCTTGATACTTCAGACGGTTCAGCAGTAAGTAATAAATCTCCTAATATTGTAACGGCTAAAAGAACTAATTTTGATGAGGATTCTTTGTAAAACAGTTGAGGTAACACGGCAAGATGAGTAAGACCAAGAATTATTATAACATCATCTGACTGTTTTTGAAACTTGGCGTTTGCATTGACCAGACGATACGCAGCAACAAACTATAACCAATAGTGATTCTTCTCTTTACTCTCACGTGGCGGTCGAACATAAACATCGCTCTGAATCGGACCGGTTTTTAAGAAAGCAGCCTTAACATTTTCTTTCGTAATATTCCACTTATTGAGATCTGCCAAGGTAAGAACAATTCGGATACCAGTAGGACTACACATACACCAGTCGGATTTTGACTGATGTATTATACTGTCTTCGTTTCCATGCGGAGCTATCCGTGCTTTCAAACGAAGAACTTGTTGCTCTTCCACTTCAATCTTGTAGATCGTATGACTAGATATTATGTTGGAATCAAATGGGACTTCTGGGATTGGAACACACCTAACATGCTTCTTGAATTCAAATTCTTCCGACTCGTATGCCTTATACAATATTTATTGGGGGTATCCCTGCGCTTGATGTAACATAAAGGTTTTGTTAGCCAATGATTTTAGCATACACTGTAAAACGGACGGAACTTCTGATGGTGAAGTTGGTAGACTGATTGCGTTGACTTCCAGTACTTCAAGATTACGCTGAACTTCGTTGAGGAGATTTAATGTCTCAGTACCTCCATCATCATATTGAATAATATGTTGACCATTATTTACAGATTCAATGACTGTAACAGGATATTATTGGTCATCATCCGGCCAGTATACTTTAATCTTATCATTAATTTACTGGGTTGATATAACAATATCATTCTCCGTAGATTGACTAAGGTGGTGAACAGAATCATAATTGAAATGTTGATTTTGAACTCTTACGGATGGATATGTGTCTAATTGTAACGAATCGACTTCATAGTCGATGCTTGAATCAACTTGATCATTAGATTCCAAAACATGTTGTGCCAAATCATCATCTACAGTAGCAACCCTAATACCCTAGATTGCAGCTGATATTGGTTTTCCGCGGTTTCCAGGTATTGTTAATAAACCAAATAACTGGTCAAATGACAATATTGGACGAGGGGAGGACCATTTTCCCCTTTTCTGATAGATCTGTTTAATATAAACATTAACTAAATTACCAGGTCGGACACCAGGTTTTGAACAAGATTTAGAGCTGAGTAGAAGAGTTGGCTTTCGCTTTGCTTTCAATTCATCCCGAGCCTTAATTAATTCTTCTGGGATCGACTGAGGTAGACATGCCTGATCCATTGGCTTATAATACCCTTTTGCAATTTCAAATTCTGATAATGTATCAGAACCATACATTTCATTTGAAGCTCTGACGGCGGTGACGGCATTTAACTTTTAACTAGATTTATATGACGACTGTAGCCTTAAATTATTTCCCTGGTGACACCATTCTTTGGCTCAAGCAAATTTTTATGATGTCGACGGGGTGGAACAGGTCGAAACTGAATATCGAACTTGAATAGATACGATTGAAACGACTCGTTCTTTAATACAAGATACCCTTGAACTGAACTCGTCGGCCAAAAATGGGATATCCAGTTATTTTCCAGGGATATAATTGCTGATTCGAATGATGTGGACTCCACCGGAGTAATAGACAAAAACGTGAGTATGAATCCGTTATATGAAACATGCATTGCTCATCTAGCCAGAAATGACCAACGCACACTTCTGATTAATACCCGAAATAGAAACCGCTCGTTAAGAGTTTGGATGTAAAGATGCTACACAGTTCTGACAGCGTTCGAACAACGTTTTGAGTTTTGACTGTACGTCATTATTCGACATGTGACTAAGTTCTAACAATGTTTTCATATCACCATATGATACATGTCCACATACATGTGAGTGGACACGCTCGACTATTTTGTAAATTTCAGACAGCGGACGTGATAATTGACTGACCATATCAGTATATACCATGGACTGTGCAGTGTTTCCAGCTAGAGATGTTACCATAGAATCTCATTTGGATGAATTTATATTGGCGAACCGATCTAACTCAACATAACTATGAGTCTTGTTGTCGATCATGGGAAGAAAATGCTGAATATTATCTGACCTTGTGGGAAACTGTAGGCAATTGTCATTGATCTGGAAATGATTACATAGACGCGTTATTTTGCGTCCAATTACCCATTGTGATGAACCTTGCACAAAAATGTGACTTATACCAATAGAACAGCCAAGGTCAGACCTACAGTTTAACATAGTAGTTCTGATAATTGGACGTTTCTTACTAGAATAATCTCTAGATCCATATTGCCAATATTCAAACTTGGAAATATTCTTAGGAAGCGGATCAATAGACTGTAGTTTTGGTAATCCAAGCGATGACCGACGGACACACAACTCTATGACTCCATTAGCTTAGTAGGGAGTACCACCATGAACCAATGTACCAAAACTTCAGTACATAGACTGGCTACTGACGGAATTGTTGACAAGGGGCGATTGAAGAGTAGTGAAACCAAAATTCATAACATTATTTGAATTTGATCAATTGCTACTAGATTGAGGGTTACTGTTATTGTGACTACTAGAAGATGAGTTTCTAGGTTGATTCTCGGTTGATATAGTTCCAGGTTTTACAGTACCATTGGAATTATGAGCATCAGCCCAATGACCATACTTGTCACACACTTTACACTTAGTGTGTAACTTTCATTGGCGTAGTTGACCAGGCGACATTCCATTGTTGATAGAACCACCAGTGTTACTCTAATGAGTACGATTAGATCGACGTTGGCGATTATTGTAAGAACCGTTGCTGTTAGCAATAACGGAGTTTGTATATAACGCGTCTGACTGGTTATTGTTAAACGACTTTTATTTTTTAACATCCTTGTCGCATTGGAGAAAAACTGAAGCAAATGACTCATATGAAAATGAATTATTCAGTTGGTCTTTTGTCGCGTTTTCATCTTCATCATCAGCTCTAGCAGCAGTCGACGATGAGACAGAAATTCTTTGCGAATCAGGAATATTTTCGTTCGACATGAGCAATATTTCTTTGACACAATCATCTAGACCAATAGAGGTTACACGGGCCAAATATCGTGCAACTTGAGCAAGAAAAATAGACTCAATATTTTGAAAGATTTCGTTTGGGTGACCGGTTGTGTTCAATAATTTATTGAAATCATAAAAAAGAATTATATGATTGACAGAGCGTTGCGTTTTTGAAGCACTTTACAAATAGCTTCTACACCTTCTTTTGATGCTATTATATCATCTGAAATTCCACTGCATAGGTCTATAGTGCGTTCTTACAGTTGTGCTTGAAGTGTTAACCCACAAACTTCTGGGATGATACGATTTGGGTTGTTAGCTGGTAGTGCGTTGTTATATAAGCACCAACGATGGACACTTTTAACATACATTTATTGCTCACCTTTACCGTCTTTCCAGGGACAGTTTCGCACGTCAAATATGAAACGCTGACGTAGTGGTACTTCAACACGTTGGTGACCTTGGCCCTTAATTAATAGAAGGTTGGCTAGGGGATCGAACTGATACAGCATTACTGTAGTATTGTTGAAAGTTGTAGAACTAGTAAACTGACTTGACTGAACTGAACAGGTAACAAAGAATTGACTAACTATATTTATTCGCAGAGGGGAACGACACCTCGTCACCTTGAACAAATCCATTTCTGAACTTCGCATTTCGTGCCATACACGACGGCAGTTCCACCGTTCCACCTATTCGGCTTAACCATCAATTACATAACCAGGGCGGTGATTGGTTAAAAATTCACGGAACATACACAATATGTTTTTCAAGTGCAATAAGAGCGCTTTTATATTATAATTTGGTGGTTAAATGCTATCTGCACTTAAATGTATACTTGTTTCAAGGTACTGTGTCCACCACTGTTTACAAATAAAAGTACCATTTTTAGTCAACCCAGCTCTCAAAGTAGAGATGCCCTTATAGAAGAACAAAGAGACAAATGTAGACAGAGGAATCTCTGGTATTTACTTGGTTCTGTAGCGAGACAGCTGCGAATTTTTTCATAACCATAAATTGCAACTCTCCGAAATTATAAAAAAGAAAGAGACTGTAAAAAAGCAACAAGTAATACAGAAGTTATGATTTAAATACCAAGAAGTAATAATTGCGAGAGACAAATAGTCGACACAATGAGATATCCCAATTTGGCGATTAAAACTACTGAAGTCAATCACTGTGATCGTGATCAAAGTACTGTAGGAACAGATCACAGAATAAGATGATCATAGATTGATCCACTACAGTATGAAAACTAGATAATGGCTAGAAATGATAACTGAGGAAGAATGAGGGCAAGGATATCAAACGACTGAAATTAAATTCATATCAGATGCAATATTATTCACGAAGAAATGAAGTATTGGTGTGATTATTTAAACCACTTTAGAAAAATAGCAATACTTGAACTAACAGAACATACCCATTGCTTGTCATACCAGGCAGTGGACACACAATTTTTCATTTACCTCGTTTAATTTAAATGTTTAAATTTATTCAAAAATGTATCATTGCTTCCACTAAAACAATAAAAAATAAAAATTCATTTTTGTTTCAGAATTAAATTATTGAAATATAGTTGTTTTTGGAAAGTGCTCATTAATCAATCCGAAGATAAATCTTGAAAAATCATCACCATTTTGGTAAATTTGGAATTACTTCGAACATTTTTCAAGTCGTTACTTCTCAATCACATTACTTTTTTCGATTCAAAAAAGTATGATCAGAAATTATAGCATCGATTTATTCAGATTCTATCTGTATTTTACACTTATTTAAAAGATTCGAAATTTGTAGAAAAGCACCCCTTTTTTGATCCTAAGACTTCTGTCTCTGATGTCTCCTGAAGCAAAATGCCGGAGTGTTCAGAGGGCAATCACCCTATGCCCGATAATTGAGGTACAGTAGTCACCGTGGTATTCGGACCGAATAAGAACTTCGCATCATTTAATGCGCAGGAGCTTGACGTCTTGTCGGCTTGGCCAGATCATCATGGCCGACATGGAGCTTATCTCCTTTGCTAACCAATTAATCGACACAGCGATATCGAAATTCAATTTTATTGCAGGGTTTAGCTGATTCGGGGTGTCCAACCTTGGGATTTCGCTCGAATTTGGACTAAACTGGAACCAAATTTTTATTGTAAACAGTTTAACGGTATAACTTGTGGAACAGAATAGACGAGACACTCGACAATATATAAACTAATATTTTCTAGGAACAATAATCTAATCGGTAAATAAACTATTCGATTTCTTTGTCACAAAATTTAAAAAATACAGTTTATTTATTTTCCAGTTAACATAATGGCACAAAAATATTTGAAAACATTTGACGTATTTTGTCATACTATCTAGGGACTTTATAAGTAAATCTGAGACACCTCCATGATGACGGTTATTTCAACACACAAGATTGATTACCCCTAATTTTAACTAAAAGGCACTGAAGCAGCTGTTTTGAGAAAATCGCGCAGAAAGAAACACAGTCGATTGAGAAAAAATTACATAGCCCATTTTTATTTAAAGTGGCTGACTCGAACTCGAACCCAAATTACCGTGACTCGTGATTTGCAACTGCAAAAACATCGAGTCGCGATAGTAAAAAGAATCGAATGCAGTAAACAATTTGTCAACGTATTCCAACTATATGCAACTAATCTAACTATATGGCACTTGTAAAACATAAGTGTAGAAACGTCCATTCCAGAAACCAGTTTTTCAAAACTAGTTCTACCACTTGAAACCCCTGTTTGTTCTTCAAATTCCCCGAGAGACATAATTTTTAAATTGATACGTTCGTGAGCATCCTGCTGATCTGTTCCACCAATAGAAATTCCGAAATTTGGATTACGGCGCTGGATCGCTGCTACAGTTCTCTTTGGGTGAGAAGAGGTATCAAAACTAGAATTACTACTAACATTTACGCCTGCCGTTGTAATCAAATCATTGCAATCAGCGATGAATACATACGCAAGTTGCGAATTCTCAGTAAGACCTGAAATATTAATAACATTCAAATTTACTAAATGAAAATGCTGTGGAAGATGTGGTACTTGGAGTACTGCTTATACAACAGAATTTAAATAGCAAGAACTCCCTTGGTGTACTAAATCCATGGGAATATTATACTCTCGGATACTTCTCGGTTCAAATCAATCGATTTAATTGTTTTTCAATCGATTTTCTGGCCTAGAATTTGACCGAGTCGTTCTTTCACTTTTACGTATAGATTTAGTTTCTCTTGTATTGTATTTGGGTCCTGGCTTTCCTGTTGCTATTTTTAGAAAAACCGAAACGTCTACTGCATTATCACCTGTATCTTTCGAAGTTTCTTCAGTATCCATTCCTTTCATTGAAGCAGTTTCAAGGTTCATAATTCCAAATGATATTCCTATGTAATAAAAGTGAGGATCTAAAGAGTTTACACAGTTGCAGTAGTAGCGTTTTGAGAGATGTGATCGTCTTCAAGCCGTACAGAGAGTGGATGTTTCCATTCTGAGTAATGTCATCGTTTGAACGGCTGAGAGTTATGGTATGACAGACAGTATGCTAGCTATTACCTTGAATATTGTAGCAATGTTGCAAGTTGCGGATCTGGAGCGAGATAGAGTCGATGTGAGAAGGTTTGTCCACTTGTGTAGTGCCCAAGAATATGGACTGCTCAGCTCTTTATTTATATGGAAAAAACAGAACAAAAGAGAACGGAATCGTGCAAAACTTCACGTTGTTCTAAGAGAGCACCCATATGATCGAAATGTCCAGTTTGACAGGTTTTAAACGTGGCAAACCGAAGTTTTACCAACATTGCAACGATCACAGGCTGGAGCGGCGACGGATGGTGGGGGTGTCACGGAGGTGTCCCTGTCACGAAGTACGATGCTGTGATGGTCCTCGAAGCTGTCACTGGGAGTAGCGCCGTCACAGATAGAGGGCTTCCCTGTTATGTAAGGCGATTCTGTGACAGTAATTGAGGCCGTACCGAGGGCGCATCACTGTCACGAAGAGTGGCACAGTCACGAATGTTGCAGTGCTTGGTGCCGTCGCGGGAATTATGGAGGGCAATGAAATTATGGAGGGCGGTTCCATCACGGATGGCACGCCGGTACGGGGGACGGCACTATCACGCACGTCACGGAAGGCAGTGTTATAAAGGAGGCCATGGTTGGAGGTGCCCTCGGAGCAGGGAACCCGTTACGGAAAGTGGTTTCTGAAGATTGTCACGCAAGGTTCTTACTGAGTGCCGTCAGAGGACTCTCTCACGGAGTTCCAACATAGACAAAACCGTGTTCAGGTCGGTGCTGTCACGGAGGGAGTGCCGATGCGGATGACGGAACCACCAAGGATGTCACAAAAGGCAGTGCTTTCAAGGACATCCTGGAGGTCCGTGACGTCACGGAGGGCGCGACGTTACGTAGGGTGCTCAACGAGGTACTTAACTGAGTGAAGGCAAAGAAAAACGTCACAGAGTGCCCCCACCGAAAGAACTATGTTCGTTGGGAACCGTGCCATTCATGGATAGATTATTGGATCATTTCATAGAGGATGGCGCCGTCATGGACGTACCCGCCGTCATAGACGTGAAAAAGGGGCTCCTATGACAAAACTCACTACAAACACAGAAAAATAAAATCATCTCCACGAAAGGGACGACACAATAGCGGAATGACTCGGTGCGACAGTCGTGATGCAAAATTTGTAGTACCTCGGACTTTGCGCAATTGATTTGGCTCTACGTCCATAGCGACACGGACGCGACTCCGTGGACTCAGCGCTATGTATTGGGCAAGGTTAGGTGGTATCATGGACGTGTATACACTTTCATGAACACCACGCGACGCTTTATCCAACCGAACTGGGTGAATGTGTATGTTTAATAGACTCAGCGTCAAGTACACTTGGCGCTGCATCCAGCTTTGGTCACTTCCATCGAATTGATGCGGTGCCACGGAGCACTCCAAAACCATGTACTCAGCACAAAACGCAATTGACCGGACTCAGTACCTCTACCATGTTACAGCATACACATCGTGACACATCCGCGCCGCATACTCTGTACCAAGAAATCTAGACCACTGACACCCTGAATTGGAGTTTGAGTCAAATACTGGACGTCACATACTCCCCCGCCATGTGATCAACGCCTTGAACTCTTCAGCACAGAATCCTTGTCATAGATGCAATGCCATCAAAACAGAGCCACAGACTCGGCACCCAAAAAATCATGCCTGAAAGAAGACAACAAAGGCCCTCGGATCCCAATGGCCAGCACCTGAGGAGCCTCGGAGATCTATATCCAGCACAAGAGGGACCGAGGAGCCCAACGGACAGGTCCGAAGGCTCCACAGAGTCCACTTGGCTCCATAATTATCTACACTATTACCTCATTCCAACGGCGCGTCTGCTACAGGCACCGAAGGCTCCACTAATCCCACTTTTGTATATTCTAATGGCAATGTTTTTATCCAAGTTGCTTCTCTCTTGAGGCCGAATAAAGTTGCTCAAATCGAGGCGTGGTTTGCATTTTTTCAATAACAGTTGAAGAGTATGTAAATTTCAATTCGAAATTTATTGCTTGGTATGATTTCATAATTTAAATATTTCATAATAGTTCCTTGTTTTTGGATTTAGAAAATACTTACGTCCCTGCAAATAATATGTGCATTCCAGTTTTTAATACACCATGCTTCAGGATATGAACCGTACTTTATCTAAGAATTTTTGTACATCTCTCTTGGACTGTAGTCTGC
>JAULBU010012835.1:0-22682 GCA_032358235.1 Odonthalia washingtoniensis | reverse complement strand
AGTGGCATTTTTATCGTTTGCATTCTGGTCTGAGTTGTATGTTTTAATTGTTATATAATAATCCCAAATAACGTCTATCGATTCATGTGATCTGACTTGACTTGATTTCCTTTTTCTCTACTCAAGTTATTTTGTCAGCTCAGGATAGTATTTTTTGTTATACACACCTGGAAATTCAGATAACATTTACAAGCGTCAATTTAACAGCAACCCATATTCAGCTCATTGTGCAGCTAGATACAATAACACAACCAAGCGATTACACAAGAAACTTATCTTTATCATTACAGTGTTATCACCTACTCTGCGCTAGCAATTTATACTCACATCTTCCAATAATATTGTTGAATAAGCTTACACCTACTAGCCTCGTTTTTATAGTGATGGGTCCAGAAGGTAACACGTAGCTCCCATATCTTCCTCGTTGTTCTGGGGATATTAAATCAGTGCCGTGGACTGACCGTGAAGGAGACCAGCATAAATATTATAAATCAGTTCAGCTCTGGTGCTCCTTTCAAGATAATCTGCCTGGCAAGAACTGTAATAAGATTGAGAAGAACAACCGTGGTATCGTACTGCAGTCGAATCTTTTTGGACGGGCCAAATACTTATGTGAAGGGATACCATTCGCTGAGATTGCATCGGAGAGAGGGTTGATATAATATTAAGCGCCATTTACGAAAGTGATCCTCTTTCTTTTTTATCATTGGTGTTTCAAGAACTACAAGCTCTTTTATCCGTTAAGCGAGAAAGGCAGGAGCAATTCAATTATTTTGAAGTAATATTTGGAGCCCATTTGGCAAAGTTCAATTCCCTAGGACAGTCAGTTGCTTTGCCAGGACCAATTGCCGCATTAGTGTTATTATAAAACTCTGACGTCCACTCAATCCAGAGAATCTCAATACTAGCCGCAGCCGCTCCATCAAATGTTCCGCTAGATATGGATTCATCCACTGAAGTCTTTATCAAATCAGTTAATTATGAGACCATTGCCTCGGTTATCAGACAGTGTTACAAACCAGTAGCTACTACTAAACATTATTCCGATCAGCAGTGTAGTCTCACTCAGCACTGGTTAATAATGATATAGACAGTAATTTGGATTTCAATAATGGTCACGTCA
The DNA here is from genome assembly GCA_032358235.1 of Odonthalia washingtoniensis. Taxonomy (NCBI): domain Eukaryota; phylum Rhodophyta; class Florideophyceae; order Ceramiales; family Rhodomelaceae; genus Odonthalia; species Odonthalia washingtoniensis. Next base: position 21,559 of record JAULBU010012835.1, on the reverse strand, counting down.
ACAATTATTTAAAACAAAACTTTAGTAGAGGAAACGACTTTAGAGCAAGAGCTTACACTGGAAACAATTTTGAAGACATTTTGGTCGTCATAAGGTGAAGTTGACACGTGAACAGGTACATTTCAAAAAGGATAATTCACATTGTTCTAGATGTTACAAGTATGACCATTGGTATAATGACCATGAACAAGACGGTATCCTACGAAACTACGTGAATTGGTTCGACTACCCAGCATCGTCAAACACTAAAAGTGAAAATATTAATAGCATTGATCGGAACTTGACAGCTGGTGACTTCAATAATCAAAATATGACTGTTAATAATCGCAGTAGCAATTGCAGAAGTGATAAAAATTCGTGATCTGTATCCTTCAATATGGCCCGACTCACAACCAAATTGTAAGTAGATACAATATATCCTCATAGAAGTTCAACGCCCAGTCTTGGACCGATGATAGACAAAGGAGCACGGGACAGTGCGATTGGCCAGATGGAACTGCTGGAAATGAAATCAATTATTAATTCTGAAAGTGGAGAACTTCCAACTAGAGCCAATTCCTACATCTTTTATAGATATAACATTCTGGCAGTACGGTGTGGGAGAACATTCAAGTAACATTCTTCCTATTTTACGGTCGGTAGTTATTGATGTGAATACAGAGAATAAAACCACTCTTAAAGTTAAACATTTGGCATTTGCAGGTTCATCACAGTGGGTATTTGGAATGAATATAACAAGTAGAAGAAACATTATGCAGCTTGACAATATTGGTATGATTATTCCAGGTCCGCATAACTAATGACTTAATTTACCAATTATTTAGTACTACATGCACATCTACCTACCTCTGTCGCTTTTCATATGTCTGTCACAGAAGAAGTTAGTTAATGCACTGTCTGGTACGCTAGTCGGTTCATCACCTGACATAATATTCAAAATCACTAACCGCGTCCATCAGCATGCTACGTATTAAGATATGAAACACTTTTGCAAAAAATGATATATGGTCAGAATCCGTTCAATATAAGCACCAGAAAACTGTTTCTGCGTTTTTAAAATGCAGAGTAACAGCTAACCCCAACCGTCACTTAAATTGTCTCTAATTTTACTCAATAAAAGTTTTAATTATGTACTTTTCGTAGATCATTTTTTCTTGGATGTACAGCCTCTACTATATTTAATGGATGCTGCTACTAGATTTTTAGCTGCTCTTATCGTTCCAAATACATCTCTTGGAAAAACCACGCTTTCTATTGAAACAATATGGTTGGGCCAATTTTGGTCACCTAATAAAATCCTTGGTGATGATGTTTTCAATCATACAGAATTTATAAAATTTTCTCAGAATCAGGATCCGAATTTAAAGAAATTCCTCCCAGAATACAATCGAAAAATGTGTTGGAATCAAAGCATAACATCATTGGATCTATTTATTTAAGGCTGAAACATGCAAACCCAGATGCGTCGTTACCACTACTAGCGCAACATGCGGTTCGATGTTCTAATGACTTATACGGCTCTCAAACTTTATCAGTATATGAAATGGAAAGGGATTTAGAATACCAATAGCCTCTACAGTACTCCCAATTTCAGATGAACTAATCGAAGCTCAACAAGTGTTAAGCTCAAAACGGAAATTGTCACTAATTCTTTCTTCAAAGTCCCCTTCAGATATTCATTTGGCACCTGGCGATTTGGTGGAAATATTTATAAAACAAAATGATCAAAAAAGAGAAAATGGTCATCACCCCGAATTATACTAGCCTATGATAGATCTACATCTTCTCTGTCAGTTCCTGGAAAAGATGGGCACACCATGCGTGCTGCTACTGCAGACATTAGGCACGCATTACCCAATGAGTCGTTTGCAAACATGATTCGTCATGCTCATGACCAATTAGATGGTGACATAGAAGATTTGGTTCAAAAGTTGGATCAATGTAATGAAAATTCTGGCATTACAGGTATTGTAGAAATGAACAGAAATCCTAACTGTGTAGAAATTCCAAATTTATTTGCTGGGAGCAATTCTACTGCTGTAGGCTACTGAGATGAAGAAAGTGTAGAAAACTATGGCAAACATGAAGAAAATGTTTCACAAAATAATTCATACGGAAATCCTAAAGATGGGGGTAAAATTGAGGTATTCTGGCCATTGGATTACTTGTATTTTTCAGGTTTCGTAACATCCAGAAATTCAATAGGGATGTTTAAAATCAACTAAAATGATGGAGATACGGAAACACTTGATATGAGTCAGGAAACATGGCGCAAACATATAAATGATAATGAAAACAACGAAAGACGCCATTCGGTGGAATATTTTGATAATGTTTTGGCCTCTGATAAAACTACAGTACACTCAGATAATTTTAATAAAAATAGTGACAGTAAACCAATCAAACAACCTGATAGGATAAATGGGGAAGATACTGACAAGAATTATGGAATACCTGGTCATATTGAATCTACTGAGAAAAAAACTAGACATGCAATGACAGCAACAACGACAAGCTAAGAAAGCAATATGCCAAATGTGTTAGGAGTAATATTTAAGTTTTTTTGGAAATCAATAGTTTGTAAAAAGTAAGACTTAATCTTTTCCAAATTACCCCCTTTGTACTTTCGTTTAACGTAGAAGAGGTTAACTTCAAGAAAACAGTTAAATGTGTAAATCGTAACATGGTACGAAAAATGCAAACATTATTGGATCACATGTGATTTACAAAATTAAAATGGAAGATGATAAATCCCCGAAGCTCAAAGCGCGCATCGGTCCACATGGAAATCAAGATCTGATTAAAAATGAGCTACGAAACAATTGTGCAATGTGCAGACCACTAGGCATGAGAGTTTTATTATCAACTGCTTCAAGTAATAAATGGACGATTACGACATTAGATGTTAAGACTGCGTTCTTACAAACAGGAAAAGCGGAGCGTGGAGTTTATGTCGTCCCATCTTGTGACAGTGGAGTTAGAGGAAAAGTATTATGGCTCCTGTTAGCAGCATCATATTGACTCGTGAATGCAAATGCAAAGTGGCAAGTACTTTCAGACACTCTTCTAATTGATCTGGGGTTACAACAAATGGTTTCAATTCCTCAACTTTTTAACATCAAAAAATAAGGGATCCTCATATGATTATTATCAAGAATTATAGATGATATTATCATAACTGGTATTCCGAGTGTGGTTCATAAAATTGTAAAAAATATTGATAAAACCTTTTAACTTAATACAATTGCTAGTGGAACCGGGTAGCATGCGCTGTCTTGGTTTGAATATTATACAAATTGAAGATAGATTACTCTATCCACACAAATGGTGATAATAAATTGAGCAGTCTGGAAACATACCCACTATCTAGAATCCTCTGGAGGAAATTTGCCAATGGTTGTAATTTGATTGAGAGAAAGTCGTTTACGTCTATTAATAACTCTATTGAGTTGCCCGTTATTACGTCCTCAAGTTTTTGTGCTGAGTTTTCTAGTAGGATGAAACAAGCTGCTCCTTCTGGAAAGGTGAAACAACTAATGTGCCAAACAAATTGTTTAAAACTTTAAAGAAATTGGGAACCATGATCACATTTCCAGTAATTAATCCGAATGTCAAAAAATCTATATTGGTATTTTCTGATGCTGGTAGATCCTGTGGCAATTTTCAATTGTGTTATATAGGTGGTATATTATTTGGGTACTTTTTAAAGAATCTGTATTTCACACATTGTCTTGGTCGTCCCATAAGTCAAAAGTGCCAGTTTGTTCTATCGGAGCAGCGGAGATTTTAGCTGCAGGAGAAGCTATAGATGAATGAAAGATGTTAGTCAGACACTGTGTATGATAACAAATCAACATGTTGATCTACTGATCGCGTTAGATACTAAATATTTGTTCAAATCACTCTCAACTAAGCAAAATTAAACTGATAAATCTATCCGGCGGACATTAACGTTATTCGGTATGAATTTGAACGTTGCCACGTGAAAAAAATATGGATTCCAGGATAGCTCAATTTTTCTGACCAAGGCACTAAGACAAATAGTCCGTTGACTTATGCACTTCAATTACTTCAGATCACGGATGAACTACCTCTGGACTTTAAGAATCACGAATCTTCCTCAAGTAACAAATGGCTTGGATAACATCTTGTTAATGAAAACAATCAATGGTCAAAAAGGAGGGTTTATATTAATTTTATTGTCATTTACGGTTATGATACAACATACTGTCGTACACATTATGTTTGGCTATGTCAGGATATCTCATCACGTACAGTAATATAAATTAATGGATACATAACATTACAGTAATGAGTACATTAATTATATAAGTATTATACAATGCACCGTGTAATTCACCGTGTTCTTTCACATGCATTATCATTTGCACTTGTTTTCAGTGGCATTTTTATCGTTTGCATTCTGGTCTGAGTTGTATGTTTTAATTGTTATATAATAATCCCAAATAATGTCAATCGAGTCATGTGATCTGACTTGACTTGATTTCCTTTTTCTCTACTCAAGTTATTTTTTCAGCTCAGGATAGTATTTTCAGGTATAACACCTGGCATCTCAGATAACATTTAGAAGCGTCAATTTAACAGCAACCCAGATTCAGCTCATTGTGCAGCTAGATATAATAACACAACCTATCGATTACACAAGGGTCTTATCTATATTATTACAGTGTTATCACCTACTCTGCGCTAGCAATTTATATTCACATCTTCCAATAATATTGGTGAACAAGCTTACAGCTACTAACCTCGTGTTTTTGATACTAATTACAATACTTTTGTTTATGGCTCACAAATTAGTAATTGCCTATACAAATACTAATTTCCCCTTCTTTTTGATAAGGGACAGTTTTTAAATCTCATGGTGTGGCTCCACTCGAGTTGATGGTTGACCATCTCAGCTGATAGACACCAAGCCATCTGTCCTAGTTCTAAACAAAAAGGTAATGGCTCCCGAGCTCATAATTATGATATACCTACATGAATACTAATACCTGTACATTTCCATTTTCCTATTCCTACATCCAATCTTCAGTTCATACTTTTCATAAAGCATGATCACAATTATGGTACCAGATTCATTCCAAATTCCACATCCCAATTTCGACAAAATCAATTTTCAGGGTATTACACATTGACACGCTTTCATCACATCTGTGGCCAGTCATAGGCACGTCGTCTCGCTTCGGTCGTAATAGGGCTGATACAGCGACTGAGTGTTCGTTTCTGCGTGATTTTCGAAAACTAAAAACCAGTGATGGGGAACAAACCACAAGTTTATTCTGTCGGGCTGCCGTAAGGATATTTTAGGAATATGCGGCCGTCAGCTAAACTATTAGCTGTGTATACTGTACAGTACATCAGTGCACACAGTACATAAATTAATCATGTACCGTATGCTCGTTTGACGTCTGGCAACCGTTTTTGTACTCCGATGAGAGTCTCTCATCGGAGCATGAAATCGATTGCCAGACAGCAGCTCTCTCAGTACAAAATTAATTGTTTACAGTATTCTGTATGCTCTGGTGACGTCTGGTAACCGTTTTGGCACTCCAGTAAGAGTATGAATAGTTCGTACAGGAGCTCTGCAGAAGGAGAACAGGTATAGATCATACAGAGTAGGTGCAGAACAATTGCAGAGCAGTAGAGCAGTTTAAATCGGTTGCCCGTTTTCTTTAGTACGCAGAACATCAGATACAAACTTCTTAAATGGAAGTTAGTAGATAGCAATATTACAATATAATAGTGACACGAATTATAGGACATAAGTAATAGTTGTTCTCGAGAGAACAGTACTATCACAGGAGAATATTTGAGTCCTAAATGGTTTCCTCTAAATACGAATATTTCTATCTGTAAGCGGCTGCCTGAGATAATAAATAATCGTACAAGTAATATGCCTGTAGGCCATCATATTATTACTGCTCCCGCTCCATCCAAAGTTTGTCTCGGAGCTCTTAGATTCACTTACTTCTTCGACATCAGTTGACAAACGTCCATTTAAGAGACTTAATTGTAGTGCCTAGGTCAGGGCACAGTCTGGTGTAAGAGGGTCTGCTAGGTTAACTTTTGCTGGTATCCACGATATACTTTCAATTTACCCAGTCTGAAACTCATATCGTATGCAAGCAACATCTCCACGTATATACCTGTCGATGGAGTTTCTTTGTGTGGATAATGAAGTGACCAGATCTTTTGAATAGACACATAGTTGCACTTTGATGTCCATGTTCATAATTTCAGAGTACGTTTGAGCAATAATTGTTCCTCCATCTATTTCTTCCGTGGCAGCAAGGATTTCAACCGCTGGTACGATTTTTACTGGTCTTTTCGATTTATGGGATATCTAAGAGATGGTGTGATAGATCGATTCTTTCTTTAAATCTCAAACCAGTAGTCCAGTTATGACTCCAAGTTGACCATCTGCGTCTTTTCGTGGTGCATCAGTGAACATAATAATACTGAGGCAAAGAGGAGTACCCAATTCGGGCCTTGTGTAAGAGATCGTAGTACCAATACGTTTTATCTTGCATAATATGTTTGTCTGTTCAATTAGATGGCATACCTTGATGTTTGGTGCCTTTTTCTGTTGATAACTTGAATAAACGGAGCAAATTGGTGCAGCAGCTATTCCAATGCAACCTAAAGAGCTATTCATAGATGCAAACGCAGACTTCTAGATCGAGTTGATATATTTATCTGTTTTTCTGTGCTCTCTCGTCATGGGGTATTCTGTAATAGCATCGAACTTGTCACTTTCATCGGTAGATATTGCGTAGTCTTCATTTTGTACAGTAGTAATGCCAAAAAACCTTAACTTACCAGGACCATGGTTGATAGTCCCAAGCTTGAAACGTTTGTCAAAATTACATAAAAATTCTTTTGTTTGACTTTCAATGCCTGCCGCTTTTAGATTTTCGACTATTTTAGCTACAATAATTACAAGCTTCTCTCCTTCCTTTTTGGAAAATAGCTGCGGGACATGTTTAGATTCTACAAGTTCATTTTCAAAAAATACATCATCAGAATGGTTTTGCCATTTTGTGTTGGCATTTACAATTCCATAAGCTGCTGTCAACAGAAGCCACAGGTGCGTTGTTTTTTTCTGGCTTTCTCTTGGGGGTCTGACATATACACCCCTCCCCTTCTTTACTGTTTGCAGGAAAGCGGCAGTTAAATCAGCCTTGTATACGGTCCATCCATGAAGTGATTCAATTGACTCTAGGATGCAAAGTCCAGTGGGTGGGCAAGTAGAATAATCCTTGTTCAGAATAGTTTTTAAATTGTCTTCATTTCCATGTGGATCAATGCACGCTTTTAATTTTAGCGAGATATCTTCATCCTGTTTGACTTTGAAGAACGTATGGCTGCTTATAAAATTAGTCCCATTAGGTACCAACGTTTTTGGAATAATGCGTACTGTTTTTAAGAATCTGTCTTCTTCCTTCTTGAATGCAGCAATCAGTGGAAATTGTTCCAAACCATGTGCTTGATGCTTTAGGAATGGTTTATTTCCAAAATAGTTCTTCATCGTCCCGATAAAATTTTCTTCAGTGCTTACTACTACATTTTTGTTTAGGTTGACAGATGATGCGTGTAAAACTTTCCAGGTTTAGTTTTTCATTTCTAGACATTCGCTGTCTCCATCATCGTATTTTATATTTACATGTCCTCCATCAGCTTCTGATTCTATTCCACCAGGGTGAAATTTTTGATCCATAGGCCGCCAGAAGATTGATAATTTATCACCAATGACCGGTTCTATATTTTGATCATTCGTAGAGAAATCTACATTCTATTCCTCTTCTTTCGATTCTTTGCACTTCAGTGGATCTGATATTTCTCCTGTGGCTTTAGTTTGTATGCTTACCTCATTGAATAGTTCATCGAGAGAATAAATTCTTCCTTACACCGTTTTTGCAAGAGTTTCTTGCAATATTGCCGGACGAACATTTTCTATGGTAACTGACACTTTTTTGTTTAGTTTCCCAGAAATTGTCACTGATCTTGCTTAATGGTTCACATGTAAAATTTCTTTTGGTATAGACGATTTCCCTCTTTTCTCATTCTTCTACTTTTGATATATATCTACCATGTCTCCTGCCTGAACTGAAAGTTATTTCTTTATTTTAGATTACAGAATTGAATACATCTTTCGACGTGCTTGTAGTTTTTCATGTGCAGCGACTATTTCCTCAGGGAGAGCATCTTGTACAGATTTATATACGATGGGTTTCGTGAAACCCTTTTCCATCTCGAAAGAACTCAGGGTGTCGTTTCCATACAGGTCGTTAGATATTGAAACAGCCTTATAGGCAGAAAATGTTGAATTATGCAAGTTTACAGTATCTTCTTTCAATCTGACATATATACTGCGGATCACACTGTGCTTTGATTCGATAGTATTTTTATTATACCTACCAGGTGATACTGGACAGAACTTAATACCGGCATTGTCCATATAGATCTTAACGTCTCCATGTTGAAAAGCTTTGTCACAGTGAATCAAGTCTTGATTCCAAAAATGGGATACCCAGCTGGATTCGAAGCCAACAACCACATCAAATATAGTTGCAGACTGTACAGCTTATACAGTCAAGAAACGGGACACAAGATCCATATAGTGCATCATTCCTATCTCGTCCAGATATAAATGGTCTTCACACACTATTTCATTGAACTATCGTGATAGTGAGCTGATTGACACGTTTTGACTGCGTTGCGGTGGGGCCGATGCATGGCAGGATGTATAGCCTTAAATTATTATGTGAATGTAGGAGGAAACTGCTTCATTCCATAGTTCATTTCTCTCAAGTAGTAGTTTGAAATCAGTGTAGTTTTCATGTCCATATACGTGCTTGTGAACTTTGTCTATGATTATTTTTACTGCGTCCCAAGATTTATTTTCAAGTGTCACACTGTGTAGTGCTACCACTGAGACAGTTTAGAACAGGGTCAGTTTCATTTTTAGCAATAAATCTCTCTGCTAGTATATAACTTTGGGAACCAATATTAATTATTGATATGCAATCGGGATGTCCATCTACAAGGAAACATATTGCATTTCGTCCAATTTATTCTATGTTGGCTTTTCTAGTCACGCTTCCACCTATTACCCACTGAGATGAACCACCTAGTACTAGATTTGTGTTTTCTATTGGTCGAGTGGAATTTGATTTTTCAGTGAGAATAATTGATCCAATACAACGAGTAGAGCTTATATGAACTTCTGTTCCGTACTTCTAGTGTGTATACCCATTTAGGGCCAAAAGGGATTTGTTCAATTTTCCAATTATCTGTAGGACCAAGTTGTTTTGATATAAGTTTCAGTTCAACCAATCCAATGGCTGAGTATGGGATACCATCTTCAACGATCAGGGCTACCTTATTTGGATTTTTTGGAGATGCTGACGATCCCACTAAAGCTGCAATGTAAATGGAAGCAGTTTATTGTTTTCCTGGTGCAGTTTTTCCAAAACTTTTGTCATTTTTCTCTACTGACTTTATATGTGTAGAGAGTGATCCGTCATCATTATAATTTCGCTTCCCATGTCCGAACTTTCCACATTGATTTCATGCATGTCTCATCATTAAGACTTCGTATTAGGCCTTCGTCGGTTTACTTCTTCCATTATAGTTACTGTTGCTGCTTGCAGTCCTAGCAGTGCTACAATTTAGTTTTTCGTACTTCTTTGAACTTTTTGCATTCTTTGTATTGCAATATTTGACAATTGAGGCCATAGATTGAAAATTTATTGCTCCTAAAAACTGATCATTTGTGGACTGATTGGTCAGTACTGAAACGGATGAAGCTGCTGCTGCCATCACCGAGACTCTTTGATGGTCATCAATTTCAGAATTGTATAGTAGCATAAGTTAGGTGATGCGTTCAGGAAATTTGGTTGTTTGTGATATGGAGTTGATCTTGGCAACTTGAGCTGAAAATCTAGACTCGAAATTTTTCATGTTCTCTTTTGTAACGCGACGAGTGTTGCATAGCGTATTAAACGTCTTGAATGCTTCACTTATCACTGACATTACATCTCTCTTATATATACAGTTCATTATTTGAGTTACACCTTCACTTGTTGGAAGCACTATCCTCAATCCCGGAGCATAGATCTTTTGCCTGTCAAAAAGGTTGAGACTTCAGACAATCTCCACGAAGTTGTTCTGGAATATTATTACTATTGCCGTCAGGTAAAGCATCATTAAAAGCTTGTCATAACTTGACGGAATTAAAGTAATCTTCGTGGTTCCCCTTTCCGCCAGTCCATGGTGCTGTCTTAGCATCCCAGGAAAAGATAGGACGAGAGGGTGTATTTTTGTGTGCTGTTGGCCTGGGCCCATAACTATGAATACTTCGTACAGGGGCTATGCAGAAGGAGAATAAGTGTAGATCATACAGAGCAGTTGCAGAACAATTGCAGAGCAGTAGAGCCGTTTAAATCGGTTGCCCGTTTTCTTTAGTACGCAGAACATCAGATACAAACCTCTTAAATAGTAGTAGATAGCAATATTACAATATAATAGTGACACGAAATTATGGGACGAAAGTAATAGTTGTTCTCGAGAGAACAGTACTATCACAGGAGAATATTTGAGTCATAAACGGTTTCCACTAAATATGAATATTTCTATTTGTAAGCCGTTGCCTGAGATAATAAATAATAATAAATAATATTTATTAAACTATCTGTAAACCGTTGCCTGAGATAATAAATAATAATAAATAGTATTTATTAAATAATATTTATTATCTCAGGCAACGGTTTACAGATAGAAATATTCGTATTTTGTGGAAACCGTTTACGAATATTGTTCGTAAAATATGTCTGTCAACCATCATATTAATAAAGAGCCTCTCATCAGAGCATGAAATCGGTTGCCAGACGGCAGTTCTTACAGTAAAAAATTAAATGTTTACAGTATGCTGTATGCTCGGTTGAGGTCTGGCCGTTTTGGTACTCCGATCAGAGCCTCTCATCGAAGCAGGAAATCGGTTGCCAGACGGCAGCTCCTACAGTACAAAATTAATTGTTTACTGTAAGAGTGATGACATATGTCACGATCTGCTTCGCTCACCATCCATGATATGCCACGTGGCACTATTGGTTCTGTAGCCCCAGCGGGCCACACATCGTACAGCTGAGATACCTTTAGGAAGGATCCGTGCAAGTTTTCCACTTGTGAAAAGTACAACACCATAAATTCTTATTGTTATCATTAAAATCAATAGAATGATTAACTAAAACACATCTTCATCTAGTAGCTGCATTAAAATCCATCTTTTGGGTTCATCTTTATCGAAGTTCTAATTTGAACAATTCTTGTTCTTTTCGGATTCTTCATTTTTATTTCCCTCTTTCTCTTTCATTTTGTTGACATCAGGGATCACATTCTCCGAAATTGCTCAATCTGAAGCTGTATCTATAGTGACATTTGTATAAATCGGAGTACCGCCATTAATGAAAACCATAACAGCCATATTGCTATCCTCGTCTTCAGAAAAGGCAGACGTTCGAACCTACCTACATTGTTGCATAACAATCCAACACAGTTTAGTTTTAATCACCGTAGTTCAATATGGAGCTGGTGCTTGTTCAATGTTATGTTTAAATTGAGCCCCTTTCAAATATTTGACCGCTGTTGTTTTGACGGCTGCTTTTCTGCAAATTCAGTAGCCAAACATTTTCCTTCTTCAGCTGCATCATCGTTTTCGTCATTACTACTGAATGTTTTAATTTCACGGAAAGATTTGTATTGATAGCGGACAAGACGGGAGGGCAAACAGATTTAGCCTTAATCATTGACTTTAACGAGAAGGGAAAATCACCTGTGATATCGGCGTAGGAACCATAATTGGGCTGGGTATCGTAGTGATGATATTCTCTACACTGTTGCCCTTTTCTTTGTGGGTATTCGATTTTTTATTTATTGGAAGAAGAAACCAATTTGTGAGAAATGGTTGATGGCCTAGTGACCCCGACAATGGCCACAATCTGTTGAACTAACTAACTCGGATCTTTTATTACCAACAGTTCAAAAATGATATACATGCAGGATCAACCACTTATTACAATGAAACTTCGTTACACAAATCGCAACTTGTAACGGTGCAGATATCTATATCTTTTACTTCAGACTTGCTGTGTCTGACATTTTCTGACATTCTGTCTGACTACAGATCTGTACATTTTTTCTGTGTTTTTCTCAGTACAAGAAAAGTAAACGGAACGATTTATGAATATGAATTCTTCTATCCTCCCATGACCAATACCACTTCCCACATTGTGAGCCAATTACATTACGTTCGAAATAATTACTCATCATGATTATGTGCTCTGTTGAAACTTTCATAAATCTCTCATAACATGTACCCTGTAATAAACTATGGGACATAAAGTAGGAAAAATCATCCCAATGAAATAGATATGCATCTGTAAATCTTGTCCAGCCGCAAGTACAGCCCACGGCGTGGCATTTTCAGTTTTCAAATTATCTTATCTACCACGTGGGCTTCTGGATATGCTTTCTGCATCGTTTAACCATTTTTGGTCTCTCATACATCTAATATGGTTTCCTATATATAATCGAGTCAGATTTTAGCTTATTTTTTGAAGTAGTTTGTCGTCGACGGTTTGTAGAGCACATGTGGAAATAAAACAAAAAGTAACATCTCCATTCACATAGATTTTACGTTTTACTTATCTTCCAAAAGGGAACAATCTGGGCAAATAATACAAATTATATGTGCTGCTCACAATTCAATATAAACATTATAGGTTCGTGAACAGAATTTGATACATCGAGCGGTGAAGAGAATTGTATTTTTAGTTGGCCACTAATATAAATAATATTTAGTATTTACAATATTATTGTAAATACTGTAAATGTAGACTTTACAAATTTTCCATCGTCTCGAATTTTTATGTTTCTTGTGATTGATGGACTGAACAGTCTCGAGCACTATTACCAACAATGCTGGGGCCAACGATGACACGGAAGTGTTAGATAAATATGTGGTGCATTTAAATAACTAAATTGTCTTCCCCATCCTGAATTTGAATTGTTTCATGGATGCATCTGTAAAAGTGGTCGAGGATTTGCTGTTCTGTCAGCAGTTTACATATCTATTTTAACGTCATCGTAGACAAACTTTGGAGAATGCTCTCGTTTTTCCCAATTCTAATTAAACCATCAACAAGAAAGAACAAAATGGAAAAATATAGGAGGATCACTGAAGTCAAGTCTTCATTTCAAATCACACAAATTTAGAAACTGAATTTTGTCCAAAAACTTCAACGAAGGAGACCGCAAAATATTTTTCCCCATCTACCTTCAATTAGTCTTCAGTATACTCCGAGCGGAGTCCACTTCTACTTCAAAATTTCAGCGGTTTCTGATCTATCCGTTTCTTTGTTCTTCGAATTTGTGTGCAGAATAATCATGATTTCAAAACAGTTTCTAGTCCAAACGTTCATTTTTATTGTTTATCTTGCATATACAAGTTGCCATACCACAGAAACTTCATCATTTGATAGTCAAACGCCTTGTCGAAACGTTTGTCGACCAAGTCCAACATGCCCAACTCACTGTCAACTAATTCCTTGCAAAAGCAGTCAAAGCGTGATGTACTCATGTACAGCTAATATTAAAATTTTATCTATCGGTAATGGCATTTTAAACTCCCCAATAGCTTCTCCTTCTCCGCAGGCCACCTCCGCTTACGCTCATATCATTGGAGATCCTCATATACGAACGTTGGACGGGAGGGATTTTGACTGCATGGGACGCGGCGAATATCTTCTAGCTTCTTCTGTGTATGCACCATGGTTTCGATTACACGGTCGTTTTCAGGGAAAAGGTTTTGGTACTGCTACAACAGGTCTTGCATTACGTCACCAATCAGCCTTTGTTGAATTTTCAATAAGCACATTTTCTCGAAATGATTACATTATGGTAGGAGAATGTCCGGTTGTCGTGTGGGTCACACATAACGAAGATGGTAGTACTCCCATTAGACCGTTACAATTTTCACGTTCACTTTACAATGGTGTAGAGATTGAATATGGTTCAGAACGATTGATTGCGTTTTTCAAAGATGGACTACGTCTATATGTCGAAACTGTTTATATAGAATCATTCGGTTGTTACTTTTCACTTGGACAACTTTTAGTACCAGGAACAATTCAGAGCAAAGGTTGGATCCGAGGATTATTTGGATCTGCTGATGGAAAACCTTGGAACGATTTCCGTCATCGTAATGGTAGATTATTTACATCAGACATATCCCCTGCTTCATCAACTAGTAGAGGTACTCGTTATTGCAGTCAATGGTGTATAATGAGGCCGTATTACTCAGCATTTAACGATGCTTCTAGATTTGATTTTTCAGTATGTGGACGATCTCATTTCTTTCGTGGAAATCTGAAAGATGAACGTAATAGCATAAAGATCAAGAGAATAGATGTTACAAAACGACAGATAGAAACTGAATTAACTGAAGGAGAAATAGAAGAAGTGTGTGGCGATAATCTGGCATGTCGATTCGATGCCACTGTTTCTGGACTCAAGGCCGCCCGAGCTTTCATGAGAGCTACGTTCATTTCAGAGTCTATTGGTAGGGATCCGGCTTCCCTGTCACCTATGATTTCAAATGCTCCACTAGTTCGAATTTCATACCATGCCTTTCCAAATGATGAGGAGAAGACGGTAGATGGAAATAGTAGAACGGAATTTGAATACTTTCGCGCTTAGTCTGGTTCAAAAGGCTAGCCAATCAGTATGGTTTCATCTCTGAGATTGAGTTTCTTACATATGATTATCTTCATGAGGACTGTTCAATTTTTTTAAAATTACCTTTGAGCAAACACAAAGTTAGGTGCTTTGGATGTTACCTCTCAATGTATTCAGTTCTTCATTTTTGTTCTTCCTTCCTTCCTTCCTTCCTTCCTTCCTTCCTTCCTTCCTTCCTTCCTTCCTTCCTTCCTTCCTTCCTTCCTTCCTTCTTCCTTCTTCCTTCCTTCCGCACCCCTCCCCACCAGATAATTGGAGTTCTAGGCATTTAATATAAACCAACGAGGATCAGGCATAAATGATTGTATCGGATGAGTTGAGTAGTCGATCTACCGCTCGTCGTTCCCAAAGTAGCATTCAGACCTCTTGTCTCGTTTGGTAGATGCAGGGGTACACGTTCAGGAAGAAGGTCGATGGAGGCGTTTGTGAAATTGAGCAGATTTCGAAAGCACAGGCCTATAATAGAAAATATATAAATTGAAGTGGAGCAAAATGAACTAAGACAAGACAAAAAGAAACGCAATGGATCCTTGCAAGTGACAGAGGGAATCGGTAGAAAGAAGCAGCAGGCTGTTGATTAAACGCAATCGTTAGCTCTCTGCACGATCACAGTCAATACTTGAAATCGTAACTAAATGTACACCATCCTAATTGTACAATTAGAATGGCATGTCATGTCGGAAAGGAATGCATGCAGTACTGTACATATAGACACAGAAGAATTACATAGTGGTGTAAATTGATCACTTTTAGAAATGAAAGTTCTGATTTCATCTCTAACTACTATACTACTGCTAAACGATCTAAACATTTATCGTTTCAAACAATAATATTTGTTAGGGAGAAAGATGGTGATTTTACACGATCAAAGGCATTTTTCATTTTCTCGGCGAAAATATGGCCATAAAATTTCTTTAGGGCATGCCTAGTTAGGGATCTGAGTGCAATAAAAAATATTAACATTTTTTGTCAACAGGGCGGAACACAGGGCGATGAAACCGACATATTGTTGACAAAAAACGGTACTGAGCTTTCATTTTTGTCTAATTATTGAGAAGTGAGTTTTGTTACCTGATATTGAACGATTACTCTGTATTTTGGGTTCATCACTCTCGAAAAAAAAGCCAAAAAGAAACTCATGAGCTTAGTCGGCTCTTCTTTTTTTATTATTTTTCTCATGGATTCATCAAATAGTGAAAGCGTACTTCCGGACGGAGGATCTATATCAACGGAACCTTTGGCAGGGAGTGCCAATGTAACAGCGACCACAACTGCCCCAAGTAACATAGAGTTGTCAGACAGAATTGATAAACTTGCAATTTTAATGGAAAAGAAAATTAAGATATCTATTGCGAATAATAATGACAAGATGCCTCAGACAGAATCGAGCTTCACTATGGAGGAGGATACGGCAATGGCGTCAATTGATCATCACCAGGATTCCGCCGTTGGATGCAGAGTTTTGCGCCGTGATTTGCCGACATGTCCAGTGAAACTACCAAAATTACTAGTTGAAAATGCGAAAGATATCATTAGGACGAAAACCAAGCTAAACGGTTACCACCATCATGTAACACTGAAGGAATACCCGAACTCCAAAGGTCCATATGACGTGTTGTTGGAAATTCAACAAGCTGCAGATATTAGTCATGAACTTCTCTCAAGTCTAACTTGAATTACATCAAACCATTTCATGTCAAGTACTGGTAGCATTTCTCATGTTATGGAAAAGGACAATTAGCTCTGAAAGGAGTTCTTAATGCCTTTTGAGCAAATAAATTATGCCCCCACTAAGAAATATATTAGCTCTCGCAGCATAATATTGACATCAAAATATTGGGCACCGAAATAATCACCAGCAGCCTTCTTAGGAAAGATGAAGGAAGCGCAGTCTATGTTTTTGTCACAGGAATATCCTTTCCCGCTGACAGAAGACAAATTCGTCATTCTGGACATTTCTCTTTTGAGAATTGGATCAGTTCAAATGAGCACTTTCAGGAGTCACTTAGTTCAATGGATCGTTACTACGTTTGAAGAGTCAGACAGTGTACCTTTGAAAGAGTTATCGTCGATAATTAGTGCGAAACCTGCCATGGAACAATTCGTTGAAAAAGAGAATGCGAGGTTGTCCAGTTTTTTGTGGACGCAGAAAATGGATCCCAGAATATATCAAGTAAATATGTATATTAACCAATGGCAGCTGGACAAATGAACTTTGCAACTATGGTATCAGGTTGCTCTTTGGATCCGACAAGGATGTGAGCTCAGAGAAGACGATTGGACCCCATTCTAGATGAATAAAATTCTCCTCTAGGTTATATAGCATAACCGAGAACCTTGAAATGTTCAATGTTTATGAAGTGACGAGTACAAAACTTTCTCTCTTAACCTATTCCCGCAAAAGTTCTATAACACAGAATCAGAGTCGAAGTTAGCAGACGGTTGGATCCATGCTGTTCGAAAAACTCTTACCAACAATCTAAACTTGAACTGTGGGCGAGTTTTTAAAAGCAACTGCCCAGGCCCGAAAGAAGAGAAGTCTAGAGGAACTGGAACTGGATGGGGAAAATACTGGCTGCACGGTGCTTGTGCCGTTGAAGGTTGCCCATATTTCATCCATCAGGATATTGTCTAGGTCTTGTTTAATGTTCTGAAGTTTCTCTTGATTAAGGATGATGGGGAAGCTAGTGGGTAACTAAGCACTTTCATTCAAGTCCTTCACAATAATGGAGGCACTTTCCAGAATCGAGCTAAACAGAACATTTCTAGCAGTGATAATTACGTACATGCTATCAGATATATTATTGGTAAAGTTAAATATCATTCGTTCTGTACCTCTCTTCTACAATGAATTGAAATCACAGAAGAATATCCGCCTCTTTTCTTTAAAAACAGATGTAATATGAAGCCTGAAACCAACTCAGCGCAGAGGAGGCAGCCTGTAGAAGAAACATTTGTTACAATTTCGGAAAATGCTCTGTTACAGTGCCTTATCGGAATGCTGGATATAGGAAATCCATCAAAGTTGGGCGGCAACGTGTGGTGGGATGATTACGCACATATGATAGCTACCGGTGATATCCTAGGTCACGTTCGCGTAGCTTCATCAGATAATATTGCTGGTTTTGGAGATGGTACACCAAATAAATTTCTGGAACTTAGATCGCAACTACCCTTTTAGTTCGAAATGAAATCAGGGGGAGCCTCTCCTGGTTCTATAAAACGTCAATATTGTAGACAAAAAGGTTGGTCTTTTAGACGGAAAGTATAACCTATCAGATCTTGAAATGGAAACACAGCTCTCAACCGAAATTGGAGAGTCTAAATTTAAACTAGCTGGGCGAACTGTGAGAGTAACAGAACGCGGTCATGATTCCTTCGTTCGTTTAGCGCATCCAAAGCCTTGGATAATAATCAAACAGCATTATCTCTACGGAAAGACAACACGTTAGTTCCAAGAGCAGTGGCTGTAGATTCTGATTTATCTCAAAAAAGGGAAATTATGGAGTTGAGCAATATTTAAACATGAGAGCTAAATCAGTAACACATATGGAAGGAAATGTTTCGTATCATTCTGCGGAAGAGGGAATTTCACTATGGACACGGTTGCTGGATGAGGAGCTGCCAAATATAGAGAATGAAAAGAAACAGATAGCGGAACCGTCTAAAAATAAGTTCTCTATGTCGTTGTTTGCGAATCAATGCGAGCCAAAGTTGAAAGAAATCAAAACCATTCATCGAAATTAAAGTCATACATCGAATGTCGAAATGATTTATTTGATGGAACGAAACGGACTACATAGAAAAAGGATTGAACTGCTTGCAAGAAGTATTGATTGCGATTGGTGTAAGAGGAGAGGACTTCGCAGGACTCCCTTCAGATTGAAAGCAGGAAGATTGCGATGGAATAGATCGGGAAGGAGCATTCAATTTGACTGCGGTCATTTCATACATCCGGAGGCTGGACAATTTATTATTATTGTTGGTGCTGATGCATTTTAGGATCGAGCACACGGTGACGCAATAACCGGACAAACTAAATTGGAAGTAGCAACAGTCTATTTCGATCGAGCATACGAAGAATATGAATTGTTTACTTAGGATCTGGCGGTTTTTGCTCATGGAATTGACTTCTTAAACTTTATGGGGCGACTGGGAATTGATGTCGTTTATGCTACTACTGAATCTCATTGGGGAAGAGCTGCTGAATCAATAGTTTATCGAATGAGAGCAGAGTTTGATGCAGTCTTTTATGAATTGCCTGTAGCGTGAAAATGGAAGAATTATGAAACAGTACGGTATTTCAAGAATGAAAATCCATAGGGGAGGAAGAAAAGAGATATTAATGCAATAGAGTCCATCATGAAAAACAAGCCTTATCTTCTCTCTACACCATGGAATCTCATTGACCAGCTTCATGTGGAAGCAAATAAAATTTTGAGGAGCATGACAAGAAGAAGATTGGATTTAACATTTCCAGAGCGTTGAAGTGAAGATCAGATGAATTAGTTGACCTGAATCATGGAGACAAATTTAATTTCTGGTGGGAGGGATAGAAAAATAATGAGAAGAGGGTTTTGGGACCAGCAACATGCATCGGTGTCAGCGGTGCTCTAGTAATTGGTTGATTTGGTGGATCCGTGATAACATCTAATGTTACTAGATTGGAGAAGGTAGCTGACGAATGAAAAAGATTTATATAGTTTATTGATCCCGCAAAGTTGTTAGTTCCAGTCACTGAAATTGGGAAAAAGCTGACTCAGCTTTATCCCAAGTTTAAATAGTCAAAATTGAGTGGCTCCCTCGGAGGGAGCCTCTCAATGTTGACGATTTAAACTTGGGAGTGAATCCTCCTGATGAAATATTTATAGATGATCCTTCAGTGGAAAAAGAAACAAATGAAGTTAATGAGTATTTACCGGAGCCAGAAGATAGTCAAATGGACATAAGTTTACCGGACATGGAGTACGCTGAATCTGTTTATCTAAACAAGACATCATATCATGTCTAAAATAAGACATCCGATCCTTTCCCTACTTACGACAGAGACACATGTACAAATCAAGACTACTCTTATGTCCCACGACAACCTAAATTAAGTAATACTATGTGTACCCTACCTACATACTAAATTATAACACGTGTCATAGCTTACATTCCACCTTCCAGGAAAAGGTACCTTATGTTTTGAATCCACTTTCGGAATTCTTCTTCTCTATAAGAATACGTTTAGCACCATCCATTTCTCTTCTCTCTCCATTTTACTTTACTTTTTACAATAATAAATAATTTAGATAATTGTTACCTACCGTGTGCAGTCGCTCGTTCTCAAAGTCATCAACGTTCGTACAGTTTCGAACGCCGCATCTTATCGTTTGTATCATCTGTTGCAATCGGTAGATATATAATCCTTCCCCCCGCTACCATTATTTGCTACATTCACTCAGTGCCACTGTCATAGTCTAACTCACTTTGCTCACCTTCCCATTCCATCCTATTCGTTCGGTAGAACAGCTGCATTATTGCACTGCCCAGATTTTGACCACTCTCTGCTTCACTTACACTCACCTCGATAACTGAATATGACTACCTTACAGTAGCAACATACTGAACTAGTACGAATACCGAATCAAACCTCCTGCGCGAAGCTACGCTACCCACTCTAAATACTGCACTACCCACAAGGTTGATTGTACACCCTTGAGCTGCAGTATTGGTTCGTTTAGGTGTACAGTACGACACTATTGTTGATAAGACTCTGCCGACTGATCCTCCGTGTGTGACGGAGGAGCCAGATCTAATCAACCATCATGAGAATGTACAAGAGGATTATTCTCCTTGTAGAATCGAAAAGGATGTATAAAACCTCCCCGAACCATTGTCAGATCTTCCTCCTGTGGAAAATGAGCTAGGGGTTGTTACCTGAGCCCTTTAATTGGATTGAGGAGAATAAAACAGTTGATATTACGTCAGGAAAATACCCTTGTACAGTTCTTCCTCCTCTCCCTACTGATTGGGAAGAAGAGCAATCAAAAGGTGATATAAATTCAAATGAATATCCTGATCAATCTGTTCCTCCTATTCCAGACTCTGATGGTAAAACCCGTCTGAGTCAGGTAAGGACAGCCAAGATAAAAAGAAGAGATAAATAGAGGAGAAGTCGGATGAAGATAAAGAAGCTCCAAGAAAGGAAAGTGGTGTTAAAGCCCCAAAAACTGCAGCGTATGATGAAGAAGAAATTCAGATTGCCCAAAAACGATACTACAAGAAATTGAGGTCAATGATGAAAATGGAAGGAGGAAAAAAGTGGTACGATGATGAAGAAATCTTCGAGACAGTTTTTAATTTGAATTTTGGAATGAAACTTCCAGAATCACTGTTAGAAACAACTGCCATTTACTATCAGCCAACTAAAAAGGGGCCCCTTATTAGGAGAACTAATATGGTGAATAAAACCAAAGGCAGAACAGTTATTCTGGACTATGAGGAGTATGAAAAGATCATTTTGTGCGTCATGAAATGGAAGATGAAATCAAGTCCTACCAGACTATGGATTGTGTGGAAGAGACGAATATTTCCAAGCTGAGCGACAGTGATAAAATTATATCCAACAAGTGGGCACTATCTCTTGAAACAAGAGAATACGGCACTAAGAAATGCAAGGCTCGACTAATAGCGAGAGGTTTTGAGGACGTTGAAAAATACTGCATCACGAGGGATTCTCCTGTTGCGTCTAATGCCT
>JAULBU010012824.1:0-22684 GCA_032358235.1 Odonthalia washingtoniensis | reverse complement strand
ACTGCTGCTACTACTGCTACTAATACTGCTACTACTGCTGCTACTACTGCTATTGAAGTACCTAATAAAACGGGAACTCCTGGATCTACAGCGAACGGTAACTCTATTACAACTCCTACTCCTCTTACTCCTACTCCTACTCCTACAGTATCTCCAACTGTTAATATCATCGATACTAATAATATCGTACCACCAACAACACTACCTACAGTTACATTACAATCACAGCAGCAACAACAACAGCAACAACAACAGCAACAACAACAGCAACAACAACAGCAGCAGCAGCAACAGCAACAACAAGCAGCACCTACAACAGTGCCCGGTATGAAGATGGCGGCGGCAGCAGCAGCTGCGGCGGCGGAGGCAGCTGCGGCAGCAGCAGCTGCTGCTGCTACAGTAGGACCCGAGGATATACCTTTAATTGAAGTAGCGGAGGCATCACGTTTAGCGAACGATCCGTTCAATCGAGTGAAAGCACAAAAAATAGCAGAACAAACATTAAATGCTAATCGTGCTGAGGAGGCTGCACAGTTTGAAGGGTTAGGTTCAGAGATTGTAGGAAAAGCGATGAAACAACGTGAACGTGAACGGTCTAATCGTGCTGCTGCAGCAGCTTCAAGAGCTCGTGTATTAACATATCAACATGAATTAGAAGCTAGATTGAATCGTGTAGAAGCGGAACGTAATGCATTTCGTAGAGAGGTTGTAAGTCTAAGAGCAAGAGTTGAATCCGATAATTTTAACAATAACATAGTCGTTACAGGTGATGGGAATGGTGAACATAACGGTACAGGTGCGTCATGGAGATTAGCGAAATTACAAGGATGGGTGAAACGACTTGAAATGGAAGATCCAGATTTAGTAAAAGGCATTGTCGGACCTGGAGAAATTGAAAATTTATTAAGAGAAGATGTTGTGGTCGGTGATGGGAGTGGGACGGGGAATGAAGGGAACGCTGTGGGACCTGTGGCTAAAAGACGCCGTGTGTAAGTGAATGACTTTTGTTTATTTTGTTTTTGTTTTTATATTTTATTTCTTTTTCACTTTCTTTCTCGGGAACGGTTGGTTGGTGATTTTTGGAAAAGTTGAAGTTTTGCGTTTTTGATTTGTTTTTTTTGATTTGTTTTTCTTTCTCTCTTTGTTTGTTTTCTTTCACACTTAAAAATGTTTATTTTGGTTTTGCTTTTTCTGCGTTCCTTGGATACACTGTAAGACTGTAAGACTGCTGAGACTCCCTTTGTTGGGAGATCGAAACACGTGTCATGTTCAAACCACCACGTCATAACATTAATCGCCAGATCTGCCGAATACTACAAAGTATCCATTATAATGGACTATAGTCCATCGCCTTCGATATATCTCACCTCAAGTCAACCCCCTTCCTCTTGCATCCATCCTCATCCCTTACCGAAATGTCATCCGATAGTCATGATCATCAACAACATCATCAACATCATCGACATCAATATGCATCAACATCAACATCAACATCAACATCAACATCAGTGGCAGCCTTCACTCCGACGACATCACCGTCAATAACAATGAAAACAACATCGTCTAACACCCCCCACCACCATAACACATGTCCGTCATGTCATGGCGAGAAGAAGACATCAACACGGCGTACATTTATCAAAACATGTATGTTCGCAGCATCTGCACTACTAGGACCACAACGAACATCAGCTGCGGAAGATGTTAAAGATAAACCATGTACCAATTGTTTAGGTAGTGGTCAAGTACCCTGTGAATTATGTCTGGGTACTGGATTTTGGCGTGCTCTCTCCAATAATGACCCGAAACAAAAGTATAAAGGTGTAGTCTGCCCTGAATGTGAAGGTACTGGTACTCTTATATGTCCTATTTGTCTAGGTACTGGTGAAGGTAACGTTAAAGGATTATTAAGAAGACGAAAAGTTAAACCTGGACCCGGTCGTATTTTACAATCCTAAGCTATATAAGCATTTTTTTGAATTTTTAATAAATAGTTTTTCTCTAATCCAAACAAGATGGAAGACAGTAACCGCTTATACATTGAGTTACAGCATCACCAAGACCATTTTTACCTAAATTATAACCACCTTCAAGACCATATATAATAGGTATATTTATACCGAAAAACTTGATTATGAGTTGTGTGAAAGTTTTGTAATCATTAACTTTAAAATTAAGTGATGCTAAAGGATCAATATCAAGTGCATCAAAACCAGCACTAACTATAAGTAAATCAATATTATTGAATTCATTTTGTTTTAAAAATGGCAACATTTCATTTTCAAATCTTTCTTTATACGTTTCAATACCGGTACCACTTTCCAAATTAATATTAAGAATATTATCAAAATCACCGGTAATTCCTTCTGGTCCTGAGCCAGGATATAAAGGAAATTCATGTGAAGATACAAACTTAATATTTTTTTCATGTTTAATACATGCTTGTGTACCATTTCCATGATGTACATCAAAATCTAAAATACCTACATGATTGATATGTCTATATTTATTTATAGCATATTTTGCTGCAATAGCTGCATTTGAAAATATACAAAATCCCATACCATATATAGGTGTTGCATGATGACCAGGAGGTCTACTTAATGCCCATGCTACTTTACTTTCATTCTTTGAACGTACTGTTATATCTACTGCATGTAACCATGCAGATACTGATAATAAAGATATTTCATATGTATTCGGTGATATATATGTATCTCCATCTAATCCACCACCACCTTTTTCAGAAATTTTACGAACTTTTTCAATATATTCTTCATTGGTATGTACTGCTCGTATAGCTTCTAATACCTTTTCTCTATTCTTTTTCCCATCACCTACCTCATCATATTCATCATCATCATCATCACCATCATCACCATCTTCTTCTTCTTCAATTGTTATACTTGGTGGCTGTGTCCAGTCTATAAGTTTTGATAATTCAGGGTGTGCTTTTATTGCTTTGACACATGCGTCTAGACGTTGAGGACATTCGGGATGCGTTTCACCAGGTGGTGGTCGATGTTTGTTGAATTCAGAACTGTAAATAACAGGCATCCGACGTTTAGTCATTTTCGTCGTTGTTGTAGTCGCCGTCATCTTCGTCGTCGGTTGAGAGATTGTTAATTGATTAAGTTTTAATGTTTTAGATGTTGTTGACTTTACATATGTTGGTGCATTGAAAGCTAGTATTGATAGTGATGGACTTATCTTCATTATTATTTTTTTTACTTAAATGTTGTATCCTTCAATGAACATACTTTCGAGTTTGACTCAGTCGATAAGATGGAGGCATAAGATAGAGGCATTGTTGGAAGTGTATGAACTTCAAAGAATTAAAACCATTTAGAAAATTTTGAAAGTTTTGAAAAAGTTCAAAAATTATGTCGATCAGAAAAACGTCGATACATTTACTCATTTTTTAAGTGTTCGTCAAACAAAAGTATTGTCTATCACCTATGGAGTGGTCAACATCAGTTACAATTTAATGATACTAAACATGACTACTCCATGATGTCAGTAACAGCGAAGTGAAGACCAGTTCATCGAAAATAGAACGTTGAGATTCAAACTAATACATGTTCTCCATCGATGGCCGTAGTCATCATCATCAAAGTATAAACGGCTATGATTCGTATAATTGAAGAATTCTTCATTGAAAATAGATATAAACGTTGGGATTCAAACAAAATTTGTTTGAATCTCAACCCTTTTTGTATTTAAGATAACCCATTAAGAAGGATGATAATACCTCGGTTGTTATGTTTACAATTCGATTTCTACAGTTACAATGATAAAGCATCGACGTAATCATTATACGCACGTGATCATTCCATCGATACTAAGTATGGACCATGTAGTGATAAAGTCTTTATCATTAATTGGTCCAGTGACTGGTTGGAAAGCCGATTTTTTTTTTGATAATTATAACGCAGAAGACCTTCCGTGTGTTTTAGGAATTGTTTAAAAATCACTGCATACCTTTTTAATCTCATTTTTCAAATGAATATGCATAGAGTATACAACGAGCGTGATTTGTTTTTCTATGTTGGGCGCAGCCCATATTGTAGAGAAGCGAATAATTATCAATGGTTTTTTTGTTGGATAATTTGTGTATTTAAAGATGAGGAGGTGAGTGTAAATGCAAGAACCGAACACAAAACAAATTGCAACTCAACTGTTCGCACATCTTCCCACAGCCACAGTACTCGCAATGATGAAGACCTTCTTTTGTATCTTAGCTGTTTTTCTGACAATCAAATCTGCAACATGTACGCCAAAGCAGAATAGATGCAGTGTTGATTACAAGGGTGTAAGAAGATATTTTCAGAAATGTAAAGCGGTAGGTGGTGGAATTATGGTACATTGGACGGTAAATCATAAAGAAAGGAAAATCACTACTCTTATTCGGGCAAAGACTACAGGATATATTGCGTTCGGTTGGGATACCAAGAGATCGCTTCTGGCTACACCAATGGTTGTGACTGTACGCATGGATGGAAAAGCATATATGAGACGATGGACGTTTGGACGCTCACATTACGACCGTAAACCGCTTTCGAAAAACACCGATTTCGCTGAAATTAAAAATGGATATCTTGCAGCTCTTTATGATAGGGAACTCGGCGGAAGACCAATTCCTAGAAAAGTTGCGGCATTCTGGAGGGTTGGTAAGGCTTGGGAAGGTGGGCGCACTTATCCACGTGATCAGGGGAAAATCACTATCGATGTTTGGTAATCCATGTTCTTCATGGACGGCGTAATCATCAACATCGAAGTATGAGCGCTTATCATTCGCATGAATTATTTTATGTTGACGAATCGTATTACTTAAAAACATTGTGTTACAAAATAATGATAAAATAAAAAGGGGCCGTAAACCAGTGCAGTTCGTTCATGATCAATGACGAAACAAGCCCAAAAGTTTTGTTTTAATTCGTTGAGTCACTGTTGTTCTTTTGCGTTTGGAGCTGATGTCCGATCTTTTTTTTTTGGACGTTTCTCTGTTTCATTTTTTTTTCTTCATTTCGAGAAAATATCATCACATCGTTCGTTTATCACCATTTTGTTTAGACCATCTGCATACTTGTTGGAATCAACAACAGTGAACATAATAAAAAATGGGGCAATCTTATGGTAAATATACCACACACACCCAAAAGAAGTAACATCATCCGCTTGCAATAACCAACAACAACAATATCGAAAGGAAAATAAAATAAAAGAAAACAGCGACGACGACGAAGACGACTACTGCTACTAAATGTTTAATTATTTATCTTCATCTTCATCTTCATCCTCATCCTTTTTAAACATTCCCAGCAAAAATGAAAAAGAAGAATCAATGCATACTCTTATCAATATCTCATTATCGAATGTGCGTAACTAATGGTTCGATTCTTGAGGAGTGTATGCGAAGTATTTGAAGATGATGGACAATAAGATCGTCATATATTTATGGAAAGGTTAAGAGATGCTGGATAGACATACCAACATCTACATTTATATGTATGACAATAGGATCACTATCAAGATGTGGAGTAACACCATATGCATCAAAACAAGATTGGCATTTATTTTTGGTATGTGGTATATATTCAACATTAGCAAATATACGTGATTTAATAAATTCAATACGTTCACACATGGAAATTTTCTGTTCCATGTTCCCGAACTGCAATTGCAGAATTATTATTACCGGAACGCCGTAGCCGTTTTGTAGTATGGTATGTTTCAGGTCCATGTTCTGGATCATCATCTACTAGATCGGAAAATCTTGTTCGTTATAGTATAATGAACAGCCTTTTCGTATCAAATTCATACCCGACATTGTTATTATTTGTAGTTTCTTCATTTCCATCAATTTTGGAATCATTGACAATGTCAGCGTTTTTAATACTGTTAGTTTTAGGAGTAATGGTGTTACCTACAGGATTATTATTGGTAACCACAGGAGGGAAAATTGGTTCTGTTACTGGTTGGGTTTGAAAGTTCTCAGTTTCATTTACGAATGCTTCGAATCGTCCTCTCTGTCTGGTTGGAAGTATGACTTTTCAACGAAAAGATGGCATCGAAATGCCATGGAAGTACAAATATGCTACTTACCCCAAGATCAGACAATATTCCCATCATGATCTCCTTTCCATAACCCCTGTCAGCTGTTACTACCGAACCGGTCAAATAATTATCCCCTATCCCTTCCGTGAGTACCTCAAACAAACGTCGTGTTGAACTCTCCAACGCATCTCCTTTTCTCCTAACTCTTATTCCCAATTCAAGTCTGAAAAAGGCATCAGAATCAACATCGGCAGCATGACCCTCCTTATTTGCCTTTCTCTGCGAAATAATTTTCACTTGATTACCAACCGCCCTTGTTTTGGATAGGTCATCATAGAGGGATGAGAAGAAATCACAGGTAGACAAAAAACTTTCCTCAAAGCGTGGAACGAAATGGATTCAAAATGAGAGAGCATCTGCATTTGATCTCTTTGTGCGTTCAAATTTTGTGTTCCATCATCACATCGGCCAATGCATGAAAAAGCTAGAATATTTGATGAAATGAATCTAATTTCACCCATTAATGGAGTATATAGTCACAATCCTCTCAACAAGGAAATATATTTCTCCATACTTACACAAGTGTAAAGTGACCACATAAACATAGCAATAAATAGATACATGGCATCAATCGTAATAGGTCTGCGATCTAATTGTTTGAATCTTATTAATTTATACATCAAATCCATTGTTTTCCTTAGAACTTTATCCATGAACAGAATCACCTGTTGAGCTATTCCATTCGGTACGCCACGTACATCTAATTATGTTTTAATTCTTTGTATTATGGACCAACAATAGAAAAGTGCGAGATCCCTTACAATATCCTCTACAGAAATTGTTTCCAAGATTAAACTAGTTGTTGATTTCTCTGAAATTTCCACCCCTCCGTCGGGCCTTTTCTATTCTTACTTGCAGCTGTACCTGACCTGAACCTCTCCCTCTCCCTCGACCTCTTGTCCTTCTTACTGCTCGTGTAGTTCTTCTGATCACATTATCCCCTCTACCGCGTCTCCTTCCCCCTCTTCTGACTCCTCCCTCTTGTGCTTGAAGATGGTAATGCTGTTGCGATGGTGGTGATGTTGGTAATGGTTGAATGGGAAGAGGAAGTAAAGGCTACTATGATTGTGGTAGTAAAATTGTTGGTTGAGCTGGAAGTTGTATTGTCTGTTGTGCATTCGTTGGTAAAGTTTGAAGCGGATTATATGCTTCAAATGAGTTGTTGTTTGTAGTCATCGTTGAATTAGTTCAAGAATGAATCGCTACCGCTGTCTAAATGCTTGATCAAAATGAAATAGATTATCATCCAACATCCGAAATTCTCAAAGTATCACATTTTCGCAAATCTTAGCACGCGTCGGACAAACTACCACAAGGTCATACATTTGTGAAAATATCCCATGAAGCACCCAAATCACCGTAAGCAATTTTTGAACTTGGTGCAAGAATCTGATTGGGTAAAGAAGTTGCAGAAATTTCGCAATCGGACTGACATTAGACCATAAAATGCAGCCGTTATGTTGACTATACTCAATATAACGTACTTTTTATGCCGTTACAAAATTTTTGAATTTTGCGTTATGTTGACTCTAGTCAATATTAAAAATATTGGGGATACATAGACATGATATCGATCATCATGTCTATCTAATTTTGGACCTTACTGCAGTGATTTCACATGCCACTTATCGGCATGTGCTGTTTTAGTTTGAAGCTTTTTGGTTGCTTAAGATCTCACTGAGACGAAGTTCTCATCTCAGTCGAGAAGTAACGAACAACTAATAAATATTCTACTTGTCTACTTCTGTCAATTTATACCTGTCTGTCTGCCTGAATTTCCTTTTCGTTCAACGCCCTATTTTCCTGTACTTATTTTACAGCTCTATACTGAACACGCACATACTCGCATCAATTCCCACCGCACTTGTACACATATTCATGCCCCGAGTTAAAAAGCCCACACCATAAAAAATATACAACCATGTAGCTCTAATGCCGAAAGCATCCTCCGAATAAGACTACGCCAGACCCAAGCGACAGGCTAAATCTGCGGAATTAAAAATTGATGAGGATGTAGATTCATTCTTTGAAAAAAATGACGTAATACAATCATTAATGCTGGCTGCAAATTATCCGCGCATCGATGAAGAGAGAACTTTCAGAAAGTTACTAATTAATTCTATATCATCTGACACGCGAGTACAACGATCGATTGCAATATGGATTTTAATCTCACCTAAGACTATTAAAGAGGTCCAAGATGGATTTCAAGCAATCAAGCACTCCAGTGAAGGACTTGCTGAATACCAACACAACAGCATCCCAACAATTATACCATCATATGTATCTCCTTCCAGCTCCCAAACCTACCAACCGCATCAGTACCGAATGACAAGAGGTGAAAACGGTACTCTGCGAGGTCGAATAAAACCCGTTAACACAAGAAAATGGCTTTCCCATCTCTCTTACAACTGTAAATGGCATTATCGAGATGGAAACCCTCCATACCTCTCTACCGAAAATTGCAGTCACCCTGACAGTCCAAATGGACGCGGGTACAATCGTCACCACATAATATTTTGGAGAGAAATGCTCTATCATTTACTCATGAAGAAATCCAGAGGCTAATGAATAAATATTTCATGAAGTGCGGAATGCACCCGCTCAACGACGAAGTGCCGACAACTGAGCAATCCGAAAACCCCCTGACAGTCCAGAAAAAGGCGCGGTCGAGTTTTGTCTTGACTCAGCCGCCAATCCAACACAAATCAACTTTGTTCCACCATTTTTGAATTCACTAACATAACCAATGACCACCTTGTCCGTTACTAACGCAAAAAATTCATGCCCGCATAGAGGAATGTTAGACATTGAAACCAACAACAGCGATACAACAACTGCGAATAAAGTCCTTATCGAACAAAATCGTTAAGAACAATTTGGTATCTATACACGAAATGGAAAAGCAGTACGGATTGGTTACCTTTACAGAAAATAACGCGACAGTAATCAATGCCAAAAATAAATATTGGTCAATCATCGCACAGGGAGCCTGTAGGCAACCCTCTTACGGAATATCCAACAGTAAGCAGTCAAAAATACGACTACCAGAAGAAACAGCGTTTGAAAACACAGCCCGCGTAATTCCAATCAATACAAATAAATAGCATAAAAAGAAATTCACACCTGTCTCCGTTCAATTGGCGAGCTCCATTTCCCATTTTCCCCCATATCAATCAAATATAGGACCATGGCAATCTACAGAAAAGCAGAGCAGCCAACAGGGCGCACCAATCCCAAGAAACTTAACTACGTTGGTTCGGCAGAGAATTTATTATTGAAGCACTCACATCCCTCAATAACACCTCCAGAAAGACTGCATTCATTGGGATTCGCCTACTTTTAGCACGTTCGCATCAATCATGCCCTCCAATTATCCCTTATGCTAACTGCTAGACTAGCACCTCTACCCAGAATGTCGCCTACATACGCCTTCAGGAACATTGAAATAGCGTTACGCGCATGTGAAGATGGAAAAGAAAAGATGCACCCACACACAAAGAAACGTAAAGTATCTGAAAAGCACAAAGTTGTTGAGATACTCAGTATCCCAACAACTCTGTGCTTTTCAGATGGACAGGCTGTACACCGATACATGCGGCCCCATGAAAGTTTCATCAGTTCAAGGAAACAATTACCTCCTCTCCATCATGGATACAAACATCAGATTTATTTTCTCACATTCCATACCGAGAAAATCCGACGTCATTGTCCCACTAATAGAAACAATATTTAGTGTGGCCAATAGGTTCCACCGATACCCTAGATACTTTCACAGCGATGGTGCTAAAGAATTGACGACAAAAAAACTACAGGAAATCTATCGTGCAATCGGAATACGAAAACTAATACGACCAGCAACCAACTTCAACAAAACTCTATCATCGAGCGTTCAAACTATACGCTTCTCAGTGCAGCCATAGCAGCACTCAGTCATTCCAAAATGCCACTAAAATTCTGGGAAGATACAGTTGAAGATGTAACATTTCAACACAACGTACTCACCCACTAGTCCACAAGTCAATCGCCATTCCATAGGTTCACAGGCTTTCCAGGGACAATGAAACATATATTCAGTTTTAGCCAATATGGAACTTACGCTGTCCCTATAACAACCATGACAACAAAACTATCACCTCGTAGTAAGGTTGCCAGATATGTACTGCCAACTCAGTAGGCAGTACATACGCGAATGCTTCGATCGACAGAATTACAGTGCTCAACCTGCGGCGAAACCAATTCTTCAATATCCATGCCTCGGACTTCCACCCCTATTACGCCAACACTGACCCATTTATAAATCCATATGATAATACAGTACACTAAATCAGCAACAACACTAAAAAGATGACCAGAACTAAAAAAAGCTACCATCCAAAATTAAGAAACGAAATTTGGCAGCTCAAAGCCCACCGCCAACATCGATTGAATCATCAACACCCGAACCATCTCCAGCAAGATACTTTCTAGCCTTGAAGGGTCACGGATACTCAAATTTAGATGAGTGGCGTCACGCGCATAACAGCGAACTTGATAAACTGGATCAAGAGGAAGTGATCCAATGGCTTCCTCCAGAAAAAATACTACCAGGAACGAAGCCAATTGGTGTGATTATTGGATAAAAAACAAGTGAGATTCACTTGAAAAAATCATAAAAAGAAAGGCGAGATGTGCCGTCAGAGGAGATCGGATGATACCAGGGATCCACTTCGACTCTGGAAAAACAGCCGCCTTTGCGGCATAAAAAGACACAACGAGGCTCGTATATTCGTTAATAGCGCAACTCGGGCTCACTACTGAACAATTCGACATAATTAACGCGTTTAGTTCGAATAAACAAACCCCAATTATCCCATCTAAATACAACAACCGCAGCGATATGATGGAGAATACACGCATACCAATGTGTAAGTTGGATTAATTATGAAAAAACTCTACGGAACCGTGGGTGGATCATACTTATATAGCGATGCATTAAAAACGTTTCACAAAGTGTATATGTTTAAAGAGCGAATTATATGGACGCGCGAAAGATCTATGGAATTGACGATGAAAAGTTAATTACAGAAAGTGGTGTTAAGCTTATATTGAATTGTATCTACTAACGAGACGTATTATAGCTGGTAAGAAAAGCTTACCACGCATTCAACGATCTTCTCAACTGTCTGTATGGAACATCTGAGACGATGAAAAAACTACGAAGCAAGATTTTCAGCAGAAATGGCCAAGTTCGAAGGTATACCGTTAAACGTGGCAACGCCAAATGGTTCATCATCAAAGTTGATTGACAAATTGTATTATTGAATAATGTCAATCAATTATTGGATGACGGTGCGCCATACTCCGCTATTGGACTGACTGAGTATCGTTATTTGTTGAACAGATCAATATGGATAAAATCTGGAAGATATTCCCAATTTCAAATGCAACAAATGGTCATACTCAGTGGCTATACGGGATTGGTGAGTATGCAGCCTATTCTAGAAAAAATATTTGGTAGCGCAGTAATAACGGCGATGTCTGACACAACAATTGTCCAATAGCAGTCACCCATTTTATATTGAAAGTTTCGTCATGATGGGTGAATGGTAGAAGCGTGACGAGAAAAGCAAATATAGAACATAGCAACAAAAATGCAATCTCCTTCATGGTAGAAAATGAAAAAGAATTTTGGTAATAAGCTGTTCATGAAACATGAAGCGAAATAATTAGACCAATTTCCATTGGTAAATGCTTACATAAACGAAGAGGCTAGTTTTGTGAAAATGGTACAAGTAATTCCGAAAAATAAAATTCGTCATGGTGCTAATATAATATGTAGCCATACCTTGTATAAAGTGAAATAAGAAGAAAATCATAAATTAAAATTAAAGCACGTATTAACCCTCATAATAATGAAGATGCAATGATATTTGACTTAAACACTGATTGTGCGACTTGTTCACCAACAGGTTAAAGAATCTTAGAATCAATTACATCGATATATAAGTAGACAAATTTTAAAGCTGATGTCACTACCGCGTTTTAGAAAACTGGAGGTGCAAAACGTGATGTATATGTACGTCCCCCCTCCGGAAAGTAAATATAAAGAAGGCAGTGTATGGCTTTTAACAGCTGCAGAATATGGATTGGTAAATAGCAATGCCAAATGGCAAACTGATCAAGTTTTAATAGATTATGGATTAGAAATGTCAAAAGGGATTCTACAATTGTTTTATAAAAGAGAGTCAGGGAAGCTAGTGATGTTAGTAGAAAAATTGTTGACGACCTTAAAGCAGCTGGTAGTGGTAACTCAGCACAAGTTTTCCTAGACAAATTTCACAGAAAATGTACACTTGGAACAATCAAAAAGTGTCCTGGTAGTTTAAGATTCATTGGATTAAATATACATCAAAAAGAAGACACGTTTGTTGAAATGAATGAAAATGATAATTATCGTTTAAACTAGAAGCTATTATCAAACTGCAAATAACAAGACACAGACGCAAAGAACCAGAATAATTACTAAATTAAGTTGAAAAAGCAGCTTTTGCTACTGTGGAATGTTCCCTATGTTGGATAGGCACTTCAGCATTTCCTTTATACTATTACTGTAGTACATATCTTTGGCAAAAGGTACCAAAAGTAAAAGTGCCAAGCATAAAGAAATTCAATATTATAAGAAGGTTAAAAAAGGTTGGTACAACAATTTCTTATCCAATACTAGATGGCTCTATCAAGTATAAACGTATACTGGTATTTTCTGACGGTTCAACACTTGATGAAGTAGGTCAACTTGGTATTGTCATATGACTATTGGTTGGTGATATGATAAAAGACAGCATATATCATGTGGTATCATGGCTAACCCATAAAAACAAAAGACCCGTTAAGATTGTTCCAGCTGCTGAAATATTAGCTGCAGCTGAAGGTATTGATGAAGGTAAAATGGTTGCGCAAGCATATTATGAATTATTAGTTACGTATATAAAGATACATTTATGTCTGGAATCAAAAGATTTATTCTCATCATTATCAACTCAAATAAACTAGATCGACATATCAATAAGAGTTAATGTGAGCTGCATCCGGTTTGAGTTTCAAACTGGTGCAGTCCACAAGATATCTTAGATTCTTGGAAACTTCAATTTAGCTGATTAGTTAACCAAAAAAGACAGTGTTCTTACTGAGGCACTACATTTAACTATGTTCAATGGAAAACTTTTTCTTGAGTTAAAAAAAAGTTGCTGAAATAACATTCCGAGAAGAATTTTGGTTAGAAAAGAAAAGTAATATGTAAACAACAATACAAATACGGAAAGTCATACTAAGTAGTGGGGAAGAAGTAAAATAACTATCTCTGACAGTAATGAAACATTACCATCTAGAATTTAAATATGACTCTCTTCGTTTACAAAATGCTAAAGAGATGAACTGCAATAATTATTAAGAGAGTTTTAATAATTATTAAATGTTCATTCTACAAATTTTCCGAAAGTACAATAAATAGAAATCCCGATTGAAGAAAAATAACAATAAAAGAAAACGACATCCATTAGTAAAGTCACCTTCCAATCAGTGTTAACTTTCCATACGAATCTTGCAATCTGTGTTATATGCCAACAATAGACTAGGATGTTAATGACAAAGAGCGTCATTACTACAAAGGATTAGTTTTGCAATTAATAGCAACAGCCATCAACGAAGAGATAGTATCATCTCAAAGAATTATCCCGTATCAACCCTATAATCGCCATACTTTTAGAGATAACGACGACAATGACTACTGCTACTAAATGTTTAATTATCAAACTTCATCTTCAACTATTTTAAACATTCTCAGGAAAAATAAAATAGAAGAATCAATGAGTATCCTTATCAATATTTCAAAACTTGAATATGCATAACTAATGGATTCTTGAGGAGTGTATGTGAAGAATTTGAAGATGATGGACAATTAGATCGTTACATCCCCAATAATTGGTTTGAAGAATCTATCTATTGAACAAAATATTGTTGGGACCACCAGTTCCTCAAAAATATATAATTTTCCTTTCTACTTCATACACTTCAAAATTTAGAGTTGCACTACATCTTTGCAGAGTTTCAGCTTCATAAGACTGATGTACGACATGGAAGGTATACATATGCAAGTTAATCTACATAAATCAGAGGTGGTCAAAACGATTTATGTTCTATCGATTTCATTGTCTGTCAACCGCCCATATTCGTACAAGTATATATGACTAATACTTGTAAATAGATGTCATGATATGGATGTTGAGTATTTGAATATCTTGAGATAAAGTACTATAAAACATCTCGATATCATTGAAATATCTTTCACTGTTCAATATATTACACGAAACCTCTTATTAATGACATGTAATATCCTTGGATAGATGTTGCTTTGTATTTACGACACCACCACTGTTTGCACCACTTTTAGTCTGCGTTATCTCAATTATCCTTAGGTTCCATATATGGACCACTGCATAAATGTTTATATAAAGTTTTCTATTAAAAACAAGAGCCAAGTACGGAATGAAATTATTAAAATAAGGCGAGCCCCGCGTGATGCCGGGGATAATATTCGAATTAGTAATCATGCTATCGGTATAATTAGATTGATGATCAGAATCTACTTCCATGTCTCCGTCGCCTTCATTTTCATCATAATTATTCGGTCGAGATGGGACTGGAGTTTGACGAAGTCTCAATTCTTGACTTGTATGCCATAAGCCCCAAAAACTTTTTCGAATCCCAGCGTAAGTCCGTACACATAAATTGTACTATTCAGGAAAATGTAATACGATGTCCACGCCATGGATTATCCCATTAACTTACTTCTTATTTTTACTACAAAGAGCACAGTAGCCATAGTTACCCTATATTGGGGAATGTACTTGAATACGAAGCAAAAATCCATCTAAACTATCGAAAAAAGGCAGAAGATTTCGTTTTCATTTCTTTGTTAACGTTATGAATCAATTCTGTTCATCCTTTACAACCTGAACCACATCGTGTACTTCTTCGGATGTGGAAAGTGTTTCTGCATACAATAAAATCTCTTGTGATGCGTCAAACATAACGTCTGAGGCAGATAGAACTTTTTTGAGCGCGTTACGAAACTTGTTCAGCCCTTTGAAATTATCAAGGGAAGAAAGAAGATCACGACGATTAAAAATTATCCACAGATAAACTCATTAGCACACACTGTTTTGATAATATGGGAAACTAGTTTTGTTCCCATTGAAAACGAGACGTGGAGCTACGTATTATTTCCCTTTGTTGGGATGCACCGTCAACCCCTGCTTTGGTTTTAGAGTGGAATGGTTGTGTGGCATGTTTAAAAATCTTCAACGGTGCAAATCGACCATTTTGTTTCACATGTTAATTTATGATGAACGAAATTCTATGTCTATGTTTTATCATGTCGACGAGATATATTCAAACAAACTGTGTTATTAATGAATTTTCCTCGTATGCAAAATTTAAAAGTGGATCTGCAACTGAAGTAATCGCAACTGAATTAATAGATAGTATATGTTCAGAGCACCATGCAACAACCGTATAGATTACGCCTGTTCTGAGGATAATACGTAAAACGGTATAATTCATTTTAAGAAAACAAATATGGGCAAACACTTCATAGAACTATTCTTTGGGAACGTACTTCCTTGAATTAACATCTCCAAATTTACAGAATACTACATTCTCAGAAGCTAAATGTAGAATACTACGAATGCTGTAGCAGCTAATTTAGTCATAATTTCTACCGAGGCTATCCAAAACTTCTCACCATTCATTTAAAGTTATCCATCACTATCTACAAATAATTGCCGTCAGTACCTGCCGAAATTACGGCTATTCCATGAGGCGAGCATGTTAGATACGGATAATCATTTCTGCCTAACAGCCCAACTTCCAAAAAACAGCTATTATGAAATCAGGCATACGTATAGATTAGATTGCATTACGCCATTTTATGTTAAATACCACGAATCATCTCCTATTTCGATACCCTTTTGAAAATGAACTACGAACAAAAATAAAAAATCAAATCACTCGATGTTCTCGGTGTTCAACGTATAATCTTCACTATCCTCCATACCACATGATATTTTAAACGAATTACTTGAATAAAGTATAATACCAGCATTAGATCCAGTTGTTATGAATTTTCTTAAAGAAAACCATTCTTCCCATAGTTACCCTTCTGTTCAAAACGAACACCTCTCCTTGATCATTTTATACACTCGCTACAAGCACAATTTTTGTATACATCAACTGCTCGCTCTTCCCTAATTAGAGTGAATTTACTGGTCTGTTGGTCTTGGAACAGCAATCCAGATGTTTAAATTTCTGGGAATAATGTATCTGCAATCGCATCAGAAGAATGATGTCGTACAATGTAGTCCCAATAAGAGGGGTGCACGAGAAACTAAAGGGCTTCGAGTCATTCTTTCCGAGTAGCACGTGAATTTTGCACTCCGCCAAAACGGGGAGGTAAATAGTTCCAATAAGTAGAGTAGGTGTAGTTGGCGTCCCGACGAATAGTCTTGTCGGTTTTTGAACTAACGACAAGAGTCGGTGGGAAATCGCGAACGCGCACTGTGTGCGGAAGTACAAAAGGGTTGACCAACTTCCTCATTTGAGAACAGGATAGTCGACGGTACTACCGGTAACAGCACGAATAACGTGAGAAGATTGGATGGATACGCTTGAAAGGGGTAGAAAGATAAGGCCTGCGTAGACGGACGAAGGACAAATCCAAAGTTAATTAGAGATGATGTCGAAGTCAACCATTTAGGTCAGTTGAAGTCTGAGGTACGATTTTATTTATTACATTTGAAGAAATTCACACTCAAAAAACGCTTAAGTAGACTCCGCGTACAGCAAGGCGGCAGGAGGGGAGCGTACAGTACAATGTATCCGGAGCCATCGAGATATTGTAATGGTCAACAGTGTCCTAAATACACGTGGTGATTGTAGAAGGCCACTCCTAATGTGGTCCAGCACAAAGGAAAAATGTAACGAAAAGTCACTAAAAAATTCATGTGTTTAAAACTAATTGAACCGCACCACCTCCTTATCAAGTCTGAAGTGCACTTCACGAACCAAGAGTTGAGGTTGCGTAAAAGTTGATATTGTTTATCTTCCTAACCAATTGATACTTGTTCGTTCAGTTCCATTCCAAAATAATATATCGTCAGTTTCGTCTCGCCCCCTCGGTTTGCTCACCGAGTCCATTCATCCGCAAAATTCAATAGGCATGATGAATTCCCTACCCAGTCCCCGAATAAGCACAAATCCAGGTAAGTCATTAGGTCTTCGAAAAACCTTCCATTCGATGTATACAAAACTGTTACGAACATATAACTCTCTTCTAGTAGCAACTGAGAACTATTTTGCGCTTCCTGGTTTACATACAGATTTTTCTACCAAAGAGAATCACAGACGTTGAATGGACTGTTTCTAACAAATTCCATAAGGGGGATGTTGGAAGGGAAAGACTACAAAAATCTTGACATGGTATTTACCTTCGTTGCAGGTTTCATCGATAATATTACAGGATTTCAAGACGAAGTACCACTCACAGAGATATATACTCTTTACTCAGATATTATGTTATACCTACTATACGATCGTAAAAGAGACGGATGGTCACAATAAGAAATCAGGATCATTGCTATAAAAATAAGGCATATGAAAGAACTCTTTATATTGATATTTGGCCCCCATTGTGACAATGGTATATATACATTGAAGTTTCGTCTTCTCGATCATATCATAGAAGATATCCAAGCAATGGGTAACATGGATATGCTGGATGACTCTCCATATGAAAATATTAATGTGTTTATAAGCAGTCTTACAGGTCGACTTCAAAACGTATTGGAACACATATGGATGAAAATGTAACCAAAATGGTTCCAACTTTGCGGAAACTCAGACACAATTGTGATCCGCGACGACAAATTCAATATGAACAATCACCAACCATTCCGAACTCGCAACATCATTTCGTCTGGACGGAGATTCCCTAACATTGCAACAATTCCATTCTATTCAAATAGAAGATTTCTCTACAAAGAAAAAGTTACAACCTTTTCTGAAATGTTTACCCACCGATGGCCTCAGAGTTTCCATTTCTCTTGTTAGAAATATTGTTGGGAGGTCACAGCAGTTGCCATCGGATACGTATACCTCATTAGAATTAGGCAAATCTGGTTTCATATACGGGGGTTGTACTCCGACACTACGTCTAACTCTCGATTTCAATGTCACCCTAATCTGCTTCGGAACCCCGAAACAAGACTATTTTTTCTAAAATGGAATTGATATTTCCAAATCCAATCAAATCCGTTTTGAAAGTTCAAAGAAAAAAATATTAAGAAATTACTAAAAATTTTTTTCTTTGGTCATTTCCCTGTAATTTAGGTACCTATTGAAAAATCTTCGAAAATCTTCGAAAATTATGTCGTAAAACATGTTCCAAGAAATTTGAAAATTTCCGAGTAAAGTTTGGATATCACCTATGCTTTGAAATTTTTTTATTTTTAAAATATGCAAAATTTTGCATGGATAGTATTTGCCATTTAAAAAATAGAGCCGAAATAAATTTGAAGTTTTTCCAATTTATTTTGGCATTGCAGATTGGTTTGTAAAAGTGGTTGTTTTGAGGAATTATGTCAAGTTTATTTTGGGATATTTCGAATAATTATTGAAATTTTTCTCATTACTGGCATACAAGTCATACACTGCGTGTCAAAAAGTGATCAAAAACGACCAATTATATTTGAGCTACAGGTGCTCCAATAAAATTGGAGAAAGTTATTTAATTTTCAGTGAAATTTCTTTAACGCTGGAGTAGATATTTGATCGACAACAGCAGTAACCGGATTACAAAAGCAGGAACAGATCTCGCTTGTGGGTTCAAAGGTGAATATGAATGAGAATAACAGGAAAGATATAAAGGCAGTGGCTTTTGTTTCAACTGTAATTTTTATTCCCAATGTCCTTGACCGTGAAAATGACTTGTTGATGGTATGTCCGTGAAATAACGGGTTCTTTTGCTTTACTAATGCTTCGATTAAGAGTATTATCTGAGGCGGAAAGTAGTTCATGGTAGATCACTGCAATAGAAACATCATCATCACATTTTACCAACGTCATTGGATGAAGATTTACCACGTATTTGAAGCAAGTGAAGTGATGTGCGATGTGATCTATTGCTTTTTCTTACTCTTTGTGCCAAAGGCTGACCGTCTATTTATCTCACGAATAAATTCATCACGCAAAACGTTCCGAGCGAAAGCAGCTACACCTTTTTAAATGTGACATGCTATTCAGATGCTTCGCTTCTTCGACACTCCTTAGTTCTTGTTTCTTTATGAAACGCCAGGAGAACATCAAGCTATTGCGGGCCTCTAGTAATGTTTGCGCCTGGAATTCCTTCTGTTACATGGACAACTATAATAATCTGATTCATTATCATCAACAATAAAAGAATATGCTATTGTTCATAGACAAATTCCTACAACAACTATAAATAATAATCAGGTTTATCCAACTGTTGCTGGATTAGTATCAATGATAACAGCATTAACAAGCTTTCCGGTAATTGGAACTGCTGCATAAATCATGAGATGACAAACAAGATCAAATCACATAAATTATAAGAAGAAGAAGGCGATGAACCTTCAACTATACCAGGGTCTATTTCTTCACAATATTTTATGATTGGTGGTGATTGAGGAGTTGTAGATGAATAATTTTGTGTTGTTCTTTAATAAGTATAATTTGGGGAAATACGATGAAAACGTTCATTGTTAAACATTAACTTGATGAATAATAGTGCTAATGAAGAAATACAAAGATTTTTGGTTTGATGATTTGATGATTTGTTGTTATTTACTCAGGACCAACGCATCTCTTCCGTGCAGTCTTGCACTTGGATTATTTATCCCATCTACTGTACTTCTTGTGACACCATCCCTCAACCACGTCGTTCGGTTCGCATTAAATGATACATCATTAGAAGGATTTACAATATGATCCGACCATAGGTATTTAGAGTTCTCCATTTCTTCCTCCATTACGGGGAATGGAAAAAAAGTTCGAGTATGTAGCACCCAATCGTCTGTAACTACATTCATAAGTCTACTAAATTCTTTCGCATCAAACAAAAGTTCATTTCCATTTGAACCTTGATAGGAGTGAATTGTTGGTTCTCCAATTTTAATAGTACTATCACATCTAAATAATGAAATATTATCTCTTGTCTGTGTAAACACCTCATTTCGTCCTTCCTTCCTTCGTCATCTTTACCGAAGCACGAGCTAAATCACTTATCCGTTTAGCCTCCCTTTCTACCATTATCATTTTCACCAAATTCGTTACTTTCCGCAACTCCTTCTGCGATTACTGTTTCCTGATGATATTTTTCGCATTCTATACAGCAGATAGGTTTACAGATTTCATCATAGACTTCAATTGATCATGGTCATATAGGTGGATTATTCTCTCCGCATAATCGACACGTAGAAGTGTTCCGCTCGCTAACAATTTACCAACGAATTTTGGCCGAATGTCGTGGATTTGAGCAGACGAAGGCCGAAGATGACGAACGTTTTCTTTCACTTGTAAGGGGGGTTTATGTGTCTATTCTTTTCTCTTATTTTACGTCGCAAGTCTTTCATTTTGGCGAGCTTCTTCCTTAAATACTAATACAATTGAAATATACATTCCATTCCAGCTGATGCAGAAATAATAAATGGCGGAACGGGAAACATCCATTTGAGAATCAGAATTTGAAATAACAATGCAGAAAATTGTAGATGAATTCAAATTCCAAAATAATAGAAAAAATAATTTCGAAGTCGTAATGTCTTATTCGGCAATTTTGTTCATCCACAACAGTATTACTTATAGCTAATGATGCTCATAGTATTTTTTAGAGTCGTGTCATGGAAATTTTTCCGATAAATTTGATTTTTTTGGCGGTGTTACAGATAATGAAGATTGAATAATATAAATATTAAAAGAAGACAATACATGTATTCCTTACTTCCTCCTTTTCATATTCAGCTTAATTTATCCTTTAACTGGTCCATCAATTGAAAACCCAATCGGTGCTCTTCAACTTAGTGCACTGCTCGTATCCGATAGTTCGATGCATTGGACAAGAGCAATGTGAAAATGACATGAATTTCATTCATAATGATTAACTCACGGAATATCTTCTTGCCTCACTGAATCATGGTTCAGTCTGCAGACTCATCCAAATAATGGCTGAGTTTTATTTTTAAATGGTCTGAAGTGTGATTTACGAAATGAGGACTGTGATTATATCATTCCTAATTTTTTCGTACAAGAATTTTATCTTGTCGATGAACAAAGCAACTTTCGCTTTCAGCTTCGCAGACTGTTACATTCATTTATCTTTAGAACATAAATTTTAAAATGCCATTTGATATCGGAGATGCTATCTGGGATAATTAACGTTTCTTCAACAGTTCTTTTGCCCACCACTTCCGCAGATCCCATAAATCTCCCTGGTCCAAGATTTTTCCACCAGCCCCTATATTTGATCCCAAGTCAATATCTGATCCCGATTCATGGTCTGAATCTTTCCCTGAGGCCGCCTCTGACGTTGCATCATCAAATTACGGAATTGATTTTTGGAATTCATTTACATCTGTAATTGATCCAACTTTTAAGATTATACCCAACCAAAAATCCGTTTCTAACACCGAATCTGAACCCGACCGATCAATCTTACGTTTTCCTTCTCGCGTATCCCCGCAATGTTGTTTTACCATACAACTATTAGGATAATTTTTTAAAGCACATAATAAAACAAAAACAGCTTAAATACATATATGACTATCTTGATTATATCTACTACCTGTATAATTCGTAAAATTTCTAATTGCTAAACATCCCCATACTTGAACAATTTCTTCTGATTTATGTTGTGAAAATGCTGCTATTACAGTTTGTAATCCACCATATTTTATAACTTATTCTATATTATCCTCATTTTCATATATTAAATTAGCTAATGTTAAACATGCTTTTGTTTGTATTCTAAAAATTAATAAATGAAATTTCATAATTCCTACTACTAATTATATATCGCCACATTCTCCAATACATGAACGACATACATTAGTTACTGTTAATCTACGCAACTTGCGAAGATTAACATAGAGCATTAAGGACATTAAATGTACTTGATGCTCTATCTGCAACTTTACAATCATGTTTATGATGTTGCATACTTTCAATAATCAATGGTATTATTGTTTCACGTGCCGCTCGTTTCTTTATTGATGATGTACAACAATCCCCACCCCCTCTCTTCCAATTCTGTTGATGTGGAGGAGAATTCGTATTATTTTTTGTTAGTATTGTCATTATTATTGTTACTAGTTGTAGTTGTTGTTGCAGTTGCAGTTGCTGATTATTTTTTGTGCTG
Organism: Odonthalia washingtoniensis; assembly: GCA_032358235.1. Taxonomy (NCBI): domain Eukaryota; phylum Rhodophyta; class Florideophyceae; order Ceramiales; family Rhodomelaceae; genus Odonthalia; species Odonthalia washingtoniensis. The sequence goes on along the minus strand of JAULBU010012824.1, from coordinate 102 downwards.
TTGTTGTGGTCGGTGTCTATGTTTCTGTTGTGTTGTTTGGATCTGTGTCGTGGTTGTTATTGTTGCTGTGGTCGGTGTCGTTGTTCGTGAAACAATAATACC
>JAULBU010012813.1:0-22685 GCA_032358235.1 Odonthalia washingtoniensis | reverse complement strand
TGGTACTCCCGCTACTGTCCAGCCGCTACGTCTGCAGTTAACTGAGGATGAGAAACCGGTCTGCATGAAGATTAGAAAGTACAGTAATTTCCAGCGTATTATCCTTCGTAGGGTAGTGGACCAACTCACCAAAGTTGGTCGAAATTTATTTGAAACCAAAATCTAACTGGTCTTGCGAACCCCACTCCGTTCCTAAACCTCCTGCGAGCTGGCGGTTCACAGTTGGATCGAGACCAGTGAACCGATTCACTAATTAAATCAAATATCCTCTTCCGGTGCTTGATCAAGAGTTGTCTAAGGCTGCCGGAGAGAAATATTTTGCTAACTTTGATATGAAACCCGCCTATTGGCAGTTCCAACTTAATGACATGAGTTAGGAATGTCAATCATTCATCACATTGTCAAACTTCTCGGAAAAACAAGTTATTCTAATTAGAAATATGAGAATATGCAATTAAAGAGATGAAAAATAAAGGATGGTTAATCGCCTCGATCTATACTTATCGCTCTCTTTCGTGCTGTAAATTTGTAGCCCTGAAACAGTGGAGTGTCTTTACGGGCTCGGGTTTCTGAAGATACGTTAATACCTCCAGCCAATTCTTCAGTAGGATTGACGAATAATCGATGAGATTATTCTTGCTCTGATACCGAGTGTTGTCCGGCCGCAGGCGCTTTTCGATGTGCTTTTGTCTATCTGGTCGGTGTCGAAACCTGAGGTGAGATACTTCTGGAAATTGATTTCTAATGTCTGGAATGTGTCTAGACTTTTCTTCTTTTTGTCAACCTGACGAGGTGCGGTATGTATAATGAATTCGATATAATTCGAGCTGAAGTCAAGAAGTGGATAAACGTGTAACAGAATCCTACCGTTAGTAAGTAGTCAAATCACTACAGCACATTCTACTAAAATTCGAAACACTTGTATCGGAAAATAAATCATTCGTCACTTGAATAAAAGATAAATTCAGATTTCGAGAAAGGCGGTGTATTGTATTTTTCTTGACACTGTATATCATCACTTATACATACCTAGCCTGTCACGTGTAGTTTTCTCTCTTCCCCTTCTATATGTACCACCTTCGTCGATGTTCAACATCATCAACATCTCATCATCTCATCGTCATCGTCCCCCTCCAACAGCATCCTTTTCTTCCATCGTTGTGCTCTCCCTTCCTTCTGTGTCTTGGTTTCTCAGCGTCATCCTTCTCGTCTCTTGGAATCTCCTTCTCGCCTCTCAGCGTCCTTCTCCTCGGCGTCGTCTTTCTCGCCTTCCTTCTCCTCGGCGTCCTCCTTCTCGCCTCTTGGAGTCCTCGGCTCTTAGCGAATTCCTTCTCGCCTTCCTCCTCCTTGGCGTTCTCTTTCTCGCCTCTTGGCGTCCTCCTTCTCGCATCCACTTCCTTGCCTCTTGTTCACACGAGTTATGCATATCAATGCTTGAGAATTGACACGCACTAGATAGGATATTTATTCCAACGGGATACTACATTGTAACGTAAATTCCAATGCACATCTTCATTGGGTGCATTCAGAAATTAAATAAATTGACAGTTTAAACTTTTGATTTGAAATGAGTTGCATCAGAAAATAAATTTCAATTAAACACGTGTTATTACCGAGAGGAGATTCTATGGCTACCCAGGGAACAGTAAAAACCGGAACAGAAAATATCACCGAACTGATGCCCATTTACTCGGGAACAGAAAAATCGAAACAGAAACTTTCACCGAGATAATGCCCAATTTCCCGGGAACAGAAAAATCGAAACAGAAAATATTGATGAAATGATGCCTTTTTTTCGTTAAAAGTAGGTCATCAACATGTAAAAGAGGATGAGGAGCGTGTCGATATCTTTATATATTTTTTGGTCTGTGGCGCAAAAGCAACGGAAAAAGTTCATCAAATACAGCATATCTGTCAAAGTTTAGTGACACAATGAAATCAGAACATGTGCCACATGAAACAATTTTCCTCCATGGAGTGCTTGAAGTAGATGATACGGGCATCAAAAGAGTAACGCGGAGGTATCTTGGTTGCCGCTTCAGTATCGAAGCCTCATTTTTCCTTATTCTGCGCCTCCAGCGTACAATTCTTGCAACAGTTACAGAGACCACCGCCGTAGCACCGGCAACTGGAATTATTTTTGGTGCTCCATTTCACAGGTGATGATGTATCGACGGACCATACTGACTTGTCATTGCATGATTTTTCAATTTGTTAATTTGAAATGCCGACCTCAACCCCTTAACAAATTTACAAACTGTCGGCCTACTTCCAATTAAATAATCGAATCTGATTAGCCCAATTTGTAAATTTGTAAATTTTGTAAATTTCTGAATGCACCCATTACTCACAAATGGAGAATATGACGATATAACTGTCAGCTCAAATGTTCCTGTGGGTAGATGACATGTTACTTCCAAGTTCAAGCATGGTAGACCATCTACATTCCATTCGTCGGTTGTTTCAACTGTGTGTTAAGATTAATCTCAAGCTTCATCCTTACAAGTGTATATTATTTACCAAGTATGTCACTTGGTGTGGCCGTTTCCTCTCGGAAGATGACATCCGTTACGACCGTCGTAACACAAGTGGACTTGAGAATATGATTACACCATCTACAGGCAGTGAGTTGCTTCAATTTGTCTCACTAATGCAATGGCTACGCTCAAGTATTCCAGACTTTGCTACTCTAATCCAACCACTACTGATTCAATAGAAAGGGCGTATCAACTTGCGAAAAAACGTACGAAACGTGCCCTTCAACAGATCCTAGTACTTCAAATTGCATGAGGTGAACGTAAAAATGGTGCATTCAATAAATGCAAGTACGAATTACGTGAACTAGTCACACTCGCGCATCACTATGAATCGAAACGGCTAGGTCTCTATGTTGACGCGTCAGACACGGATTGGGCGAGCATCGTAACTCAGCTCCTTTTGAATGAAATGAATCTTCTTCATGGAGAGAAACAACATGAACCGTTTGCTTTCCTTTCGGGACATTTCACAAATTCTCAACTTCGATGGTCTACTTGTCGAATGGCTTCTAGCCGAGGCTACCTGGTCTGGTCGTAATGCTCGTCAATAAAGTGGGGATGTTTATTATTAGCTGAATGCAAGGTCAGTTTCTTAGCAGCTCACAGGGTGCGGGTGGTGAGGAAAGTCCCTGATGCACTTAAGTATCTTTTGCGGAATTGTCTGATCGAAGGCACGGCATCGTGTCTTCAACGATTCTGATTCGTAATCGGTAGGCAGTCGACCACACAGCAATTGAGTGGGGGCTAACTCCACACTGAGCGTCGATTGATGGTCAACCTGAGGATTGTTGAGGTTGGATCTCTCCTTCCTGGTTGACACTATCCTTTGACGTGATCGTTTCGCAAGTTGTGGGGTTTCCGTTTGTCTGTAAATGTCTGCCTTTCTTTATTCTTTCTCACTTGAATCGGGTTCTGGTATGTATACTACTTCTGAAATAGCAAAGTATTTCTCACATGTGTATCGGATTACAATAATCCTAATAATTCTAATTCAGTTCTAATTCCTCCAAAGTGGCACTGTCGGCACACACGTGTATCGGATTCTATTATTAGTACTGTTAATTGATGTTAATTCTCATTCAATTATATTGCCACGTGTTGGATGACATCGTGTTGGTCTCAGTACATTGACTGTATGTATACAGTGTTGGTTATCGTGTCCGTGTGTATGAACGCGCCGATATTTGCAATAATCGAACTGTGTACGCCTTTGTGTGTAGGTGTCAATTTACACATCATAATACAGTATTCCATACGATGAGTTTTGGCATACTTGGCATACCATTACTCATTCTGGTTTCCTCCGTTCACTCTGTTTCCCTCCCTTCGTGTGCATCTACTAATCCTATCCTCGTCGTCGAGCCCCTTTCTGCCTTCTCCTCCGCGTAACCTCTCCTCCTTCTTCCTCCTCCTTCCTGCCATCGCCGCCATCCAGCACATGTCCTCCCGACATCTTGCGCCATCCTGCAGCTGCCTTTGTCGTCCCCATCCTCCCTTGTACCGCGTGATATCCTTCCCTCCTTCCGCTCCTTCCGCTCCGCATCGCACGAATCGGCGGTATCGATCTACATCGACACTACTCTGGAAAAAGAAGCTTTCAGTATCATGTCTCGAAGGTTTTTATTTGTACACAGATCACAAAAAGCTTGTATTCATCTTTGATCTCATCTCCGTCGTTCCTGATTTTAGTCAATCCTCACTTCGTAAGGTCATTTGCTGGGCTGTCACACTATCCCATTACAGTTATATCTGCTACACATCCCGAGTACTGAAAATGTGGGATGACTTACTTTCTCAATGGACTGCCACTCTCACAATATGTCGTCTCATATCCATGCCTACTCTTCCTTCAGCCCCCAGGTCAGAATTTGAATGGCCCTCAGCTGTATCAATACTGGCCGTACAGGAAGCTCCAGAGAAAGAGCGTCCATCTGATCTCCATATGCACAACAACTAGTGGTACACATCGAATGGTCGCATATGGATTCCTCTAAATTTGTCGAACTACACAGGGATGAGCAAACTGGTCCGTATATAGGCAGCGGACAATAAATTCCTTAGTGTGACACGGTGTCACGTGGAGTAGAATACTGTACTGGCGGGTGGCGGCGGTTGCCTGGGGTATGGTAATGTTGGTGTCGGTTGTACAGTTGTACGTGACGGTAGTTCGTCGTGTATGGCAGTTGCTGTCGGGGCCGCGTGGATCGTGGTAGACGTAGATGTGGATTATGGGTGTAAGTCAGTGAGGATCATGGATAGTGCGCAGGTGTAGATTATGGGTGTGCAGTGATGTAGATGAAGGGTATATGTCGATGTGGATCGCAGGTTGTACTTACAGCTTCAGACGGGGAGAGCGGTAGGATGTTGTGATGTTCGTATGAAGTTGTTGAGGTAATGGAGCGCGCGCGGTATCTGGTAGCAATGGTACTGTAGGGCTGGAATTCGGTTTAGAGGCTGTAATTCGTACCTGTACGAATTGAGGTGACTTCTGACGGGGGTGACTACACCTGATGTCGGTAACAATTACAAACGTATAGTTTATTAATTGTAGATGAAAAAAGTGAGGAGAAGGAAAGTGAGTAAAAGGCAATGGTTCTTGTGGCGTTCTTATAGGAGATGAGAACGCCAAATGCGAAATAAAGAGACAGATGATTCTTGGGTTCCAGGGTGTTTTAGGTTGCGGAAGGTGGGTGTACTGTAGTGTTTGACGGGTTGTATTTTGTGTGTGATACGTGTCCAACATTGTTGGATGTGTCACAGTGTGGCGGAAGATAACTGATGTTGTCGTAATTAGTGTAGGCATGCCTAATCCATTGGCATCTGATGTCTCTATTACGACAAAATTCTGCAGATCTTCAACTCCGTCTCTGTATTATTGCACATACGAGTGCTGGAGGTCATCGTGGTCGGGAAGCTACAGAATCCATGTTGAAAAAGAATTTTTCGTGGGATATACTCTCGCAAGACGTTTGTCTTTTTGTTAGAGCCTGTATACACTGCCTCTCCACAACCGGGGGAGAGCACATCCCTCGTCCCTTCTGTCCTTCAATTCATGGTACAGAGCCAAACGATTAACTTCAGTTGGTTATATTGAGCTAGGACCTAGATGTACTGGTGAACGCTACATTCTCATGCTACGTGATGATCGCAACGGCTATGTTTGGTTCTACCCTGCTGCATCAACTGCCACTGAACAAGCTGCTCATGCTATCATAGACTTGTGTGCTGCTTTCGGAACCCCATGCGGATTCATGTCCGACGGTCCGACTCATTTCAAAAATGAAACGCTACGCCTAGTTGCTAGAGGATTATGTTCATCACATCACTTTACACAGCCATATTGTCCTTGAAGTAATGGAGCTATTGGACGACTAAGAAAATCATTACTTAGTGTAGCACGTGCTCTACTTTCAAAATTACAACTTCAACAGGATGCATGACTATGTCTGGTTCCGTTGTTCACAATTGTTCTTAATAACTCCCCATCTCCTCAAATAAATAATGTAGCTCCTATTACCGCTTTTACTGGATTAGATTCTTCTCCTCCGATTTTAACATTTATACGGTCTACGACAGCAAGCCTGTAACTATTAATGGCGCTCAACAAGAAAAGGCATTAAATGTCGAGAATCTCATTCAATATATGGAAGAACTTCACCCGATAGTTCAATAATCCGTACAAGGGAACCACCGAAGAGCACGTGACGCTGAACAGAAAGGCAAATTACCAAATTTCATAGAAGGTAATTTTGTACTTGTCGCCGGAGAAGATTTTTTTGCAGGTGAAAAATTGTGTCTTAGATGGCTTGGTCCGCGTCGTGTTGTTAAGGCCTTAAAAGATTTATTTTTTCAAGTAGAAGATTTACGCAATGGTTGTATTACTGATATTCATGGTTCTCGTCTCAAGTTCTATTCAGGCACCTTACTAGACACCAGAGTAATTATGTCGCGCATTGTAAGTTCAGAAAAAGGGATGCCCGTTTCCCGTCTTCTACGCGTCATTGACACTGATGAAGATCTTAAGGTACTGGTACGTTGGAAAGGGCTATGTTCGGTGAAGACACACTCCCACCGATTAAACAAGTATACGACATGTTTCCAAGCTTTTCATCAAGTTTCTGGAGCGATGCTCTACATCAATAGCGACATCTCAAAATGACCATGACAGTCTCGGCCTTTGACGAGGGGAGTGTACCAATTCTTCCCAAGTCCTCTACGGTCTCACATTTTATCTTAATTAATGTGGGGAACAGGCTCCATGAACAATCATATCATGCCATATGGTGATCCAAAAGGCGCTGTACCGCCACAAAAGCGATGCGCGTTCAGATACCACACGCCCGGAAAAATCTCTCAATCGGTATTAGTATACAACTCCTCCCGAAAAGCTCCTAATCCCTAGATGACGCTGATACAATTGTGCACATACACTACCTGGCGCTCAAACAACCTTATCCCTGCCAGGACGCTGTCCCACATGTGCAACCACCCTGCGTACCACAAAATACTCCACAGAATATCCTCCAAACCACTCACAATTTCATGTACCAGCTGCAATGATAGAGCCATATCAGGCACCCGACACAAAAGGGTACCGCATCATGCATATGAACCAGGAGAATGTATATCTATCGACAATGTCGGTCAGATCTCCCACCTCTAACCTTCATAATGACCTACTCACAGTACTGGAAACGGGATCACGCTTCCTCATGGAGGAAATATCGCCATCTCGATCATCATTGTCTACACAAATCACTTCAGAAACTAACCACACCACCAACATTCACCACAAACCACCTGAGACTTCTTGTTATAGATAATTCAAGAGAATTCCTGTTGCGTCACATGCACGGCGAGTATGGCATATTTTGCATACACTTTGTTCCAATAACACTACATCAGTCACAATGTAAAATATTGAACGAGCAGGTACACCGCACCAACTTCAATGTGGTCCACTCCGCGCTTTCCCACTCTCAACTACCACCATCCTACTGAGACGACGCTATATATGACGCGACGTACACTTGAAACTTCATGCCCACTCGCGTAAAAAAGCCATCTAAGCACTCTAATGGTATTGCAACACACAAATTCCGGAGAAATTTCTAATCTTAGTATAAAAATGGAACATCTCGTTCCACGGTCCAAAGGAAAGATGGAATTGCTCTCATACCCTGTTCAATATCTATACTACACCAACTACCACGCCATACGAATCTTCAAATTACGCACCGCCTATCATAGTACTATGATAGTAAACAATGTAGACTATCATAATTTAGGCCCTACAACCCACACAACGACCCTGTCTAAACATTTATACGCCGACACCGAGTTATTCGCATTACCGCAAAGCACTACACACAACAAATCGCAAATATCATCAAGCCATGAACACCAGCCCCACCAACACGCTCCCATGCGAACAGGTACCCTGATTCCTACGAATGGGTTCAAGACTACAGTTTGTAGCTCGACCAACTAGACCAACAATTAATATTAAAATGGCTACCAACGTCAAAAACTCCATCCAAATCAAGCCAATACCCCTAACAGTACATTACTGGTACGACATTTTTGAACGAAAGGCCAGATGCACCATACGTGGTGACAAAATGTCTGCTCATGTGCACTATAACCCAGACAAAGTCACCAAGTATGTGGCAGATAAATCCACTATGCACTTCATCTTAGCGCTAGCAGGAAGCTGAAAACTCCCCATAGCATACTTTGACATCTCAAGTTCATTTAACCATGACAATACGACTACTAAAATCCAAATTACGTCCTGAAACGTCCGCGCTTTGACGGCAGCTACAAACAACAACAAATAGTAGACAAATTACTCCTTAACCTCTATGGTTAAAGCTATGCTGCATATATATATTTCGACGGAATCCGTCGAAATATATACGAGCGAATCCGATTCGCTCGGCATCTTGGAAGTCCCGGATATATATGATAAGAACAAGATCCATACATATTCTACAAGCACAATGATTCTACAAACTTTTCCTTCATCGCAATTAATTTGGACGATTTGCTTGTAGTCTCAACCTTACAACACTGTATCGGCAAATTTGCAGCCCACCTTCAAAAACATTACGACTTCAAATCGATGGAAAAACCCACCACTTAATTCAATTGGTCTCTCTCTCATTGTCCAGATGGTTCAATGCACATCTGCCAACCACTTCCCATAAAATAGATCTCTGACAGAACCACCATGGTAGGAGCTAATCCGCGCAGCTCCCCTACCAAATCGATCGGAATTTGACGAAAAATTCTAAGCATAACGGATCACGACAGAACATTATGATACCTACAGACGAAGCCTTTGTGAGTTTCGCTTTTCAGTAGATAGAACAATATTGGAAATAGGCTATGGTATGCCATGTCTGGCTTTGCAAATAAACCTACCATCAACACGTTGAACTCATAAAAATCCTCCTTCGTTACCTACGCCGTACATCCGCGCATGGAATCCAGTATGTATCTTCCTCTACATCAACCCCCACAAGATCCTACGAAGATTCCGATTAGGGAAATTCAACAACTATAGACAGCCACGAAGGCGCCATTTATCCTGTCTTTAGAGCCCCAATATTTTGGCAGCCCAAGAAACAAAATTACATGGACCTCAACGCATTTTAAGATGAATACCAGAATCACACAAGATGCAGAAAGCGCTTTGGATGTAACCAAAGCGCTTAGACCTTCTACAAAGCTTCCCACCAATTCCAATTCCCTTCCACATCGATAATGCCCCGGCCGTGAAAATGGCAACTAAGGGTACTTTGTGACGATCGTCATTTTCACCCTAGGGTCTAACTTGACCTTTCCTTCTTGCTTTTTTATATGAGTTCCTTTCCTCCTTCTCCTTTTGATTTGTTTCGTTACTAAATATTGAGATGTATAAAGCACTCTCTTTAGTACCCGTGATTCCTTCGGCTACTAAGATAGTCGACGTACGGAGTCCAGGATAGCAACCCAGTGTATCGTACACGAGTTTCTTTATACCCTCGTGTCACGGTATCTTCTGTGGCAGCCGCGGTTAAAATGGCGTCTTTCGGTTGATCACCACCTAGAATTTCTTCCAGTGATGTATCGGGTGATATCCTTATCAGATCCTAGACCCTCTTGTGGCTTCCAAAATTTGTCGTTTTGGTGACGGTGTTTGGGTTTGTTTTCTTTAATAATTTGTGTCCTTTTTCCTCCCCTCTTGGTCCGTCAGCCTGAATGCTCGTTTTATACCATCTCCGATCTAGTACACCCCGTTACCATATATAATGTCATGCATTGAATAATTTCAATAGGAATTTAATGTAAGTGACATTAATTTATGTAGCACAAAGGGAGGTCAGTATATAATTAATGTCACTTTACGCAGTGAGTAGGTATACGTGTAATATAGGTACATAAGTTATCCAACATGGTTCATCCCCGGTCCGAGAAGCCACTGCATCAGAAGATAAACCTTACATGGATTCAGTCATTTGCTGAATGCTTCCGTATTGTCAGCCAAGCGGACAGAGGGAAACACAGGATGAGCCCCTAAAAGAAGCTTTCCATGGAAGTGGAGGTTGCCACTCATTTGGATACTGAATGAGGACTATTGGCCAGTGGTACACTGGATGCAAACGATGTCGAAAATGCGGATGAAACTTTGTGTTTAATGTTGATCACGGGCGGACACTTGGGTTTTCGAGTAATGATGATGTTAGGTACGCGGATGTTGTTAGCGAGGGAGAAAAATTTACCATGGGTTTTAAAATTGGTGGCGGACGCGACTCTCGCATTGCACCGCCATTCTTGGTGTTTCAAAACAAGGACCGTAATTATCCCATTCGTAGCCTCCCTGAAAACGTTGAGGGTGTTGCGTATAGGACATAGCCGAAGGGATGGATGGATGGTACTTTCATATCTCAATGGTTATCCGAGACACATGTTATCAGTGTACAGCCCAACTTTCGCCATTGGTACCTTTCCGCCGCAACTGCAGTGAACCGGACGAACTGAAGCCCGCCATGGAGAAAATTAGAACCCCTGTGTTGTACTTCCCACCTGGGGCCAACCATTTTATCCATCCGTGGGATAGTTTTGTCATTCAAAAGATCAAGCAGTGTTAGACAACCCACTGGGAGACGTACAAAATGAATAATATCAAGGATAACAAATGTATGGACAGTTCAGGTCGTCTCTGTAACCCTGGAAAGAAGTACTTTATGCAGCTTGCCGCTCGTTTTATTCGAGATGTAAATCAGCAGCGTGATGAGGACGGTGTTTTATACCTCAGGAAGGAGAAGATCATCACTGGAATGGCCCTGAATAGAAATGGGCAGTGGGAGGTCAAGCAACTCACTCCCGAGCTCCAGCGCATTGTAACTAAGCCCCAGATCGTATTTGACGCGGCGAGAGCTGCTATTATGCCCAAACGTAAAAATAATTGCCAAACCAACTCCCAATTATAAACGTACCAATAATATTACGTGTAATGCTGTGTCAATAATTTACTCTGAACAAATTAATGTGCGTGTCATTATTTCTATAGTGCAACTAATTAAGGTGAGTAGCAAATCAATGTTAGTGACAATAATTCCAATCTGTTTTTAAAAGAATTTCTATCTAAATAATGCGACTGACTTTATATAAGGTAACTGGGTGTACTGGTAATGGATCATTCACGTGCAAGCCTTTCCCTACACGAAAATATTCTAAATTTTCATTTAGACTATTAGAACCATGTAGCGGTTCTAATTACTGGAATTTCTCACACGTGGCCTTATATGGAATTGCTCTTATCCTTACTGTGGAGTAGAATTTTATATCAATTGGATGTCACGTGTACGTTATCAATTGGTCGAGGGTGCTCATATCACACCCTCGATACGCTCGGGGCCTGATATGAGCACTCGGCAAAATAGAAACCCGAGTGACCCTGTTGATAACACGCTTGTATTCCTTCTTTGGGGGAAGATATCGTGACTCGCTACACTCCCGACATGATATGAGCACTCGGAAAAATTAGAAACCTGAGCGACTCTGTTGATAACACGCTTGTCCTCTTTCTTTGAGGGAAGATAGCGTGACTTACACTGATACGTACAGCGCAGTATGAAATTTGTTAATTTAATTAACTTCAAATCATTTGTATTGATTACAGTGAAGCACACATAAAATTTAATTATTTTTCAAACTATTGAAATAGTATTTTAATATTATTGAAATAAATAATGTTGCATTATATTTTTAAAAGAATAATACAACTTTACTTATTCTAAGAAATAATCAAAATAATACTTACAGTAATCGGATGACGGCGGTGTGCTCAACCGTACATACCGGTTGTATCAACGGCAAACACAAACATCTTTGATACCGCGAAAAGGAAAAGGCCATGCGTCCGTAATTCCAATCAGCTAAGGTCGACGCCCCAGTTCTTTCCAGGTACTACCAACAGCCTCCATGTCTCCCTCCTCTACAACCTCCCACGTGAGTGAAACACCCCCGCCCATCTCTGAGCCACCGGCTCCATCCCGTATCCACATTCGAGTCAAGTACCATGAGCAGAACAATACGCAGCGCCAATCCTACCTTTGTTGAATTCGATGAATTCGATGGTGCCATTGATTGTACCCTACCATCACCAGTTTGGACAGACATGAATGCAGAAGCTCGGCCTACTGTGGAATCGATACACTCCATAGAAGCTCACGCTCTTCTAGGATTTATCATTCCAACGAACACAATGAAATTAATCGTGAAGTCCTTTTCTTCTATTTATTCTAATTTAAGCAATTCCCCCTTTTATGCTAGTTCGATCTATTTTGTCCACCGATTTAAAATTATTGTAGACAAATTTAGGTGAGGTGTGATCAATTTTACTCACCTTATTGTTCGTGTATGTAAACTCATAATTACATTATATGTAATTATAATTATGTCATAATGTCCTTGTGTAAATAGATTCAGCGAATCGAACCCAGCAATAAGTCATCAGAAATAGTAAATAAAACATTGAAATATTAATAATTATTATAATTTTCCAATACTGTAAACACCAAAAATCAATTTGGTTCATAGAACTCCACCTGTTGTAGTACCAATTAATATGTGTTACTGACACCAATTTGAGATCTGAATAAATCGAATTTCGTTTCGTCCAATGGTTTGGGAAACCATCAGCAATGTTTTCCTCAGAATTTTCGTTTACATTCTTAATTGAACCAGATTGTACGTTTGGTTGCACAAAATGATGACGGACTTCGATGTGTTTTTCCCGTCACATTGTAGTCGCACTTTGTGCCCATGCTTGGGTAGCTACATTATCACTGTATAGTATTATTGATGTTGAAATGTCCACATTAATTTCGGCTAAGTAGTATTATCTCCTGGCAGAATTCACTCATTGCCACATTTCAGCTTCAAAAGTGGATAAAGCTGTAATTTCTTATGACTTGCCCAATAAATAGCACAGCCATTTGACATTACTACCCAACCAATGCGCGATTTTCTATCTTGGCGATCACCAGCAAAGTCAGAATCTGAGTAGAATTCAAATCTAAAATTTCCGTTCCTAGACTGAATTAGTCCATAATCTTTAGTACGTTTTACGTATCCAAATATACGTTGTCCTTTCTTGTCTCTTTTAAGTTTCAAAACCACATGGGATGGCAGAATGTTTTCATTGCTTGACGAATTCCTTTTGATATACTCCACCTACTGATGATTTTCCAGCTACCGCCCATGTACCTTTTCCTTTTAGAGTGATTATTTCAGATTCAATTGCGTCCCGCCACATTGAAACTTCTGCAGCTGTTGCACTCATAGCTTCTTCCACACTGCGTTGATCGGATGTAGTATTGGAAAATTTATTCCATGAAAAGCGTTATGTTTACATACAGTATTGTGGTTCAGATAGTCTGGTCTACTAATATGTTTCTTACGCCTATTGTCGGAATTGTTTGCAATTAGTTCATCTGACGAGCCCTTTATCTGTTCTGTTTGTATGTCAGGTGCCTCGTCCGTACTACTTTCTTCGGATGGCCCTAATACTTTGGTTATTTGTTCAATTTGAAAATCTAGTTCATTGCCGTTGTCCATAGATGATATTGTGTCTTCTTCAAATTCTTCAGGTGTTCTGATCGATGAATCGAAATTTTTTACTGTCTGAATTACTTTATTCCGTATCATCGCTTTCACTACTACTCGAATTAGATATTTCTAATGCTGGGAATGAATTTTCATTAAATGTCACACGAACAGAATTAATTATTTTCTGTCTGAAATTCTTTCGACTGCATATATACCATGATCAGTGCACCCAATGAATATTGATGGGACAGCTCTAGCATGTACCTTAGATTTTGGTGCACTCTCGTAAACAAAAGTTGCACAGCCAAATACACGAGCACACTTTAGATTAGGCCTTTTTCCAACTAGGATCTCATAAAGTGTACATTTTCATGCACTATGCACTATTAGCTTTTTGATATATGCCACGTGTTCTACAGTATGTTCCCAGTATCTTCGAGTCAACCCAGCTTGTTCCAACATTACTAGGACTGGTTCGAAAAGAGTTCTATTCAGACGCTCTGAGAAGGGATTATGTTAAGGTATTTCTGATGTCGTTTCAAAATGGTCTGTGACACTTGCCTCAGAATACTGTCCTCCACCATCCGTTTGAATACGTTCTACACCATTAATAAAAGATTTTTGAACTACTCTAAGATTCTTATATTCTTCTATAGCATCAAGAGTGTCACTTTTTCGACGAAGGCCAATGACTGAATAAACGTAGAGTACTGATCTGTAAATGTACAGAGGTATTTAGATCCGATTAGACTGTGTGGAATTGGGCCAGATAAATCAGAGTGAACAATTTCACCAGCATTGTTTGCATTTTCAAAATGAGATGAAAACGATTTTTTATGTGCTTTACCTAGTTGGCACAATTGTCCGAACTTTATCTTCATCCACACTAAATTGAATTTTGTCAAGTACAACTGCATTTTTGGCTGTAAACATTTCTTTATGTCCCTCATCACAGACTTGTCAAACACTGATTAATTTATCGTTAAGATTCTGAACAAGCATAGCATTTTTACATGGAGATAATCTAATGACAACGATCCACTTCCAAGGCAATTCGCTCGAGATTCTCCTGCAGCAAGTTAAATAACGTTGTTACTACCAGCTTCATACGAATTTTCTTCTGCTTCTTTCATCTTTTTAAACATGGTAACTGAGGCACCGCTGTCTAAATATGCACTGTTCGCTTGAAAATTACGTGTCCCTTTTCCTTGCTGTATTTTGCAATTCCACCGAAGTGTAATTATTTCTGTTTATGCTCTTTTGGGTCATTCTTTTTAGATTGTAACCCTTTTAATGATTTTCGGGCCTGATCAGTTAATTTGAAATTTCCGGAATTTGGGTTTAGAAAACAGTGCTACTCCAGGCGTCCATGTTTTCCACAAAAGTTGCAATTTACCGATGAATTTGTTTTCATAGCTTTCCTATTGGAAGGATTTCCATTTGTTGGTCTAGACTTTGGCACGTGGGAGTTTGAACTGTGTTCTTTGCTGTGACTCATAATTTGACGATATTATTGTATAAGATCAGCGGTTATTGCATCCCATGTTGATTCGTGAACATCTTTGAGTCTTCAAGACTGCATTATGTTAATGCTGCTACAGTACTTTCCAATTTGGAATCGTGTCCAATACTTGCCAATAATAAAGGGGCGTTATGTCTTCTGGAATCGAGGTCTCATTACCCATTCTTTCGAGTTGTGCGAATAAGGTTTCATATTCATTAATGTACCGCACCATGTCTGCTCTACCATTGTAACGATTGGAATATATGGAAGTAAGAACGTAAATTCTTTTAACCGCACGGCTTGCCGCAAAACGTTGATCCAGTAGTTCTAACATTGTCAAGAGTTCGTCTACTTTAGAGCTACAAACTCTAAAAGCTGAATCTCCTAAAGCGCTTTTGAGCATTTCTGTGGCTTTCTCTTTGACATCTGACGGACAGTCTTTTTCATTCAACTTAGGCCTTTACCTTTACCTTTTAGTGCAGTTTCTGCACGAATACGCCAGAGATTGTAGTCGTCTGATGTACGACCACTAAATTTTTGAATCTTGTTGTCGTCTTCGCCGACTATTCTTCAAAACTTTGATAAATATTCTTTAATATTGATACATTTGAAGATGATAAAAGTTAAAATTTTAGAAGTGATAAATTTTGGTTTTTCGATACCTGGGTCCATAATCTGAAATTAAGCGTGAAGTCCTTTTCTTCTATTTATTCTAATTTAAGCAATTCCCCCTTTCATACTAGTTCGATCTATTTTGTCCACCGATTTAAAATTATTGTAGACAAATTTTGGTGAGGTGTAATCAATTTTACTCACCTTATTGTTCGTGTGTGTAAACTCATAATTACATTATATGCAATTATGATTATGTCATAATGTCCCCGTATAAATAGATTCAGCTTGGTTCGATTAAATAATATTTAATCGAACCCAGCAATAAGTCATCAGAAATAGTAAATAAAATATTGAAATATTAATAATTATTATAATTTTCCAACACTGTAAACACCAAAAATCAATTTGATTCATAACACATAAAACGTGCTAATATAAGTGCTCTTCGCTCCCTTGCTTCTTTCTGCGTAATTCGATTTATACTACAAAACAATGTCAATTCACAGCTTGGTGAGGGATGAAAAATTGCTTTGAATGCTGGAATTTATTTTCCCGGATGGACATGGTGGGTACCAACGTTTTGGTTACAATGGCTGGACTTCACAACATCTCAAACACATACGTTTCTGCTTGATATAATTCTTTTCTAACTACAATAACAAGCGCACCGGAGAAGATATCACACCTTCTATAATGAAGACGTACATCCTAGGTATACATTGGGTTTTTGTATGGATTGGGATTATGATCTGAATCTCACATCCGGTCCAATTTTCAACTGCCCAAAGGACGGCCTATTTCTGTGGTGGCCAACAAAGAGCGTGAGCAACAGCGTATTGGTAAGCATATGGTCAGTCACAATATTCTCTCTCAAGAAGATCTTTTGACTTTGTACACATCCCCAAGCCTCAACAAGTGTTCACCGTTGGGATTTCAAGCAAGGATTATCTTTCCTATTGGAATATTAACAGCAATACGACCTCCCGCATTGGCATCGTTGACCGCCACGGAATTCAGAAAAATGTCCATTTGAGACAACTCAGTATGGATCATAACAGAGCAATTGAAAGCGTAAATGGAGTTTCAAAGACATCGCGGGGTGGTTGGTCTTCTATCGGTGGAAACTTCAGGAGATCCCTGTCTACGATGAGGACTATGGCGATGGTTCCATAATTTTTTACTAGGATATTGACGAATACAAGGTACTGCGATCATCATTGGAAGTTGTAACTGAGCTATTCCTTTTGGAGATTAAGCATGAGGCAAAGCACCAACGTTAGTTTTTAAACGTCAACATGTGGGCAATAATAGCTTCTTCAATTTTGTAAAAAATTCATGTACAGCGGAGGGTATTGAGTGGTCCGGAAGCAAGAATTGGGTGACCACACACGGAACAAGAGGTACCTTAGCTACTCTACTGCTTTAACAAGGGCATTCCGATTCATCTTTCGCACTCAGAACTGGTCATCGGGACTCGAGGTCGCTCAAGAGCTATCGGAACTTGAGGGGTGGGGAGAGTATACAGCAGTAGTGCGATCTCTTGGGAGATGTCAAGAATGAACCCCCGTTCAAACGGCCACGTTCTAGAGGTGAATATGAAAATGTGGCTAATCACTCGTCCACTAGCGAGGTGAAGCAGCATGTTCCGGGAGTCCATGTCAGTCCGGTGTCAGGTGGCACAGATAATGTTACAGTGAATTTTATTGAACAAGTTGAAAAAAAGTAATTAAATTTTTTATATAATTTTTATATTTGAGCTGGTACAGTGAACCTCACAGTGTAATTCATGAGTTGTAAAACAGTATTTTTGATTTTCAATATAACTCTTCTCAAATAAGAAAAAAATTCAAAATGTTCCTTATTATTAATATTAAATTGAGGGACGATATCAATATCTTCCCTCCATGCAGCGATGACATTGATATCTTCCCTCAAAGTCAGTTGACAATAGTCTTTTTACACGCACGTGTACTTGTGAAGAACTGTTCTTATTCTTACTGTAGAGCGGAGTGGCATATCAATTTGGTATAACTCCTCTTTATGAGGAGTTGCTATATGTTCTTATTAGCACATACCAGTTGTTGTTCTCGTGATACTTTATTATGCTTATTTCTTCATCTGCTGTTACTGCTTTTCCTCCCCTCCTCGGCCCAAGAAAGGTCTACTGCTGCTCCTTCTTTCCTCCCCTCTTCGACTCCTGAAATTTCTACCGTTGCTCCTGCTTTCCTCCCTTCTTCGGCTCCTAAAATTCCGGAGATCGAATGATGTCGTTAATATGGAATTAAGACTCCTAAGTCTCCGTTTTGAGCGTCGATGTAGTCGTCCAACCCAGAGCATGTATGTTCAATTTCTTTTTTTCTCATTATGTCCCACAGTATATTTTTACTTGTAAATATAGGTTTGGTGAGTATTTGGTCCTACCTGAGATCCAATTCAATTTGGCAATCTCTCCTTTTTCATATGAATGTTTTGAGAGTATAAATTTCAATGGCTAGTCGTTTTTCGGATGTCCCCCCGTCTTTTACTACCACATTAAAGAGTTTCTTTGAGTCTACATAGGTATATATTGCGAGGTTTACATCTAAAATCTCATCTATCATTTCGAGCAAAACTTATGCCATGTCAAAGGCTAATACCAGAGCGTGAACTTCGGCTGCCAACACCGATCGCGTGACCCGTTTACACCTATTGGAATGGTATTGAATGATCTTGGCGTTGTTTTTTATATCAGTTAGTACTATTAAGTACCCAAGACCTGGTGCATCCCCCCCTCCCCAAATTCCAAACTATGCATATCTGATTACTTCCATTCGAAGAGGTTTGCAGGTCGAGTCCTACGAAATTGAGACCAATATTTGCTGTTGTTTTTAATCTGTTCACGGCCTTTGATATACTTTTAATTTTATCTCGCGTTGTAAGAGATGACCCTGGGGCGAAAAGTTGAATAGCGGCGCAGATATCTGGTCTGGAGCATACCCAAATGTACTGCAACATCGCACCATTGCTCGTAAATTATTTCTTTGTTTGAGACTGAGCGAGTCGTGCTATCTTGTATGGTTGATTCATCGTAATTTTATTATCACCATTTTGAGTTAATTTTAAGCCATTAAAGATCATGGTGCCGTTCTTGAGGTACGTTCGTGGCTTACTTATGAATTTTGACGAGGCATCTTGTTCCCCTGAGAGGAAAGATGTTATTCCCAGTCCTAAGGGTTCATCCACTTGTATAGTGACAAATCCTTGCAGTTGGCCGTTTGTTCGGTTCATTAACACAAACGGGTAGACGCGTGACCATTTCATTTGTAGTTCACAAAGGAGGTGGTCTAGGTAGTTCAGGTACCAATGCAAGCCGGACTCTGGAATTCCGTATAGTGGCTTCATTACTTGGAGCACTGTATCGTATAGGATATTCAGTTCTAGTGGTACCTTAATATATACGGGTCGCTCCAGAGTCGTGTGGCTTCATATGTAGGCCTGATTTAGGTCGCGTGAGAAGATGGTGACGTTTGGTATTGTGGTTGATAATGCGATTAACAGACGTTGGAGGTAGCGATGTATCGTTGAGGATTTTGTCGATATACGGAGGGGGATATGGTCATTGTAGTTCTGCGCCACCAAACGACTTTCCCTTTTCATACCGTTGGACGTCCTTTTTAATTTATCTATAAATCGGCTGCTAAAGATGCGGGCACGTTGTGAAATTTTTCCTACGGGTATATAGATTTGAACGTGCAGTTTTTGATGAGTCCATCCATTTCTTCCTTTCTTTAGTATGCAAATTTTGGACCGTCTGTGTCTAGTAGAGTTTCAGTGATGTGTTTGTCTTCTTGATCTGCATTATGCAGTATTGAGTTAATCAGTGTTTTGTCGCAAGTAGATCTGAATAATCGCCGTGCTCGATCTGTTTGAATCATTACAGACTCTCCATAGATCTATATGAAGCGGTGGAGTCCTTCCCGGTTTTAGTAGTCGTACGGAATACCAATACCTTCTCCCCTGATGGTAACTCGCGCAATTCACTGGATTTATCTACGGCTCGGGACCCTTGACCATTTCCCACGCTGAAAGCTATTCTCTTCTTGGCTTGTTCCTTTCAGCCTCGGCCATTGCTTTGTATATTTCTTCTGCCCACTGTTGTTGTGTAGCCATTCTAGTTAATCTTGACGGGGCGTGGTAGAGCTCAGTACACCAACAGAATCTGGCACAAGCCCTCAGGACGGACGATGTTGTTCACAGAAAATGTTGTCATCAAGAGGCAGTCATCATTTGACTTCATCTTTTCTAGTTTCTCTCCAAGTGATAGATAAGATTTTCGCAGCGGGACATGGTAACTATCTACGATTCCAATTGCGCCCGGTGTCTCCATTGGATCCCCCATTAGTTTTATCCCATCCCAGTGCGCTGCATTTCTGATTCTTCCAATGTGAAGTTGGAGCCTTGGTCTATATGTAAGAATTCCAGTGGTCCACAATAGAGAAGCTTCAACATCCGGCGGGTAGCCTTCCATACTTATGCGGCGATTTTACTTCTAACAAATCGGGCAGTGGTGAAGTTCGTGGCCTTGTCCACCATGTGCACCACCGGTTTACCCTCCAACCTCATAGTATCAGCCTCGTGGTTGAAACGTAAATTGGCGTTTCTGATGGTGATCTTGGATCGTAGAAGTGCATATGTGTCTGAATATAGCGCTCTGTTACACCGTTGTTCTCTTGCAGGTGTACGCTGATTAAAACGACTTCGTAATGCTTTCCTCCTTGAGATGCTTCCCTATTTGAACTTATTCCTTTGCGTTATCCGAATTCACACGCTGCACCAATACGTTTATGGTGCACTAGATCCAAGCTTAGAGAATTATATGATGTAGATGTACCTCGCCCCACCAATTGTTAGGGTATTGATAGGTCAGATAACTTATCGGACATTGACTGTCGGAATACACGATTTGGTAGACAATTCCCTTGGTAAGTCTCCCATGGGTAGGAGATTTCACTTGTTTGACCTCGGTACACAAAGTTCAGTCAATCTTCTGGACCTTCTCTGTAATAGTAATTACTTCAACTATTCCACCAGTCTGCTTCTAAACTCTACTAGAGTTAAGAAGAAGACTGATCGTCTTGGTTATATATCTAAGGATTTTATTCTTAGGAATATGACCAAGACGACGATGCCAAATATCAACATCCATCTGATTTTCGTTGACTTCGACTTTGGGTAAGTTCATAGATGCACTTTGATGTTTTCAACTACCCCATAGAGCACAAACAAGTGATCCGATTTTCACCTACTTCTAAATCTAATTGTTGAGGGAATTTCTTGACGGTCCAACAGAAGGCATTCACCATCTTCAATAACTGTATAAAGTTCTAAACTATCCAGTTGTGTGCATCATAATGAGATTCCTCCAATAGCTACTTGGTTTTGCATCCACTGTGGAATTTCATACCTCTATGGCTTTGTTAGTACATTTTGTGCTGAACGGCATGAACTTTCTGGACGACGTAAAGAATATTCCGTCAGTGGTGTTAGATCTGTTGTCGTGTTATATGTATTGAGAGGGGACAGATGAGAAGTCATTGAAGATTCCTTCGGTGGTGTTGGACCTGTTGTCGTGTTATCTGTATTGGGCGGGGAAAGATGAGAAGTCACTGTGCTGATTTGGACTAACGCTCGGATGAGAAATATGGGTGCCTACCAAATAATTTGAATGCGTCGACCTTTAGACGTGAATACAAATATATGTGACGGTATCGACAAAAAGCAGCGGAAATTTTAAACTTTCATCTCTTTCGCTTCTGTTTTAACATCTTTGAATGGAACGGTACATTAATATTTGAAATTTAAATTAAATTTAAATTCAAAGTTTTATATTCGAATTTTTCTAATGTACAATCACAGGTTTTGTGATTGAATTTATAAATTAGAAATTTTGAATTGAAATTAGAAATTAGAAATTAGAAATTTCATACGAATTGACTTGATCTGTGACAGAAATTTGTGTATCTCACTATATTAGAGTCAAATACACTATTGACAATTCGAGTCAAGATTGGATTACCATATGTAGTGTATATGACACTAATTATGGACATACACTGGTATGCCGCATACACTAATTGTTGTGAGCGGTGTACTGGACAAGGAGTCAACTGGTGACACACACAATCCAATAAAATGACAACGTGCCTTCCAGCATCAACCGATGATCCCATTGTCATAAATTTATTTAGCATACTCTCCATTTCAAATAGATACTCACCCATATCTTTACTTACGTTATACCCATTGTAGCGACTATGTATCAGGCTCGTCATGAAGGCAATTATATTTGCAGTTTTAGAAGCGGCGTATCTTGCGTTGAGTTTCTTAATCACGGCATTTTGGTGAGAAACTGATTGTACAACGCGCTACAGCTTGACGTCCAAGCTGGTGGTAATTATAATTTTTTCCTTTCGCGTCTTTCTCTTACATATAACGAGCTCCCCACGTTCTCTCTTCACTCATTGGACCTTTTCCATCATTCACAACACCGGAAAGATTCCTGCTTTCTAATACGGCGGTTAAGCGTAGGGCCCATAATTCGAAATCCCCAGTCTCCCGACCTTGGAACTTGGCCACACGCCATTCATCGGGTTCAATCTCCGTTGAAAATCTGCGAATATGTAGGTGAATATTGTTCAAAAAAACACAAGAAAATGTTAGGAAAATAAGAACGAATTTCTGATAACGCAGCCATGCTGCCATGAAAGTATTTTATGGCAAAAGGTGGTTTTTCTTTTATTTATCTACGTCTCACTTCACCATGGGGGGGGGGTTCAATAGTGTCAATTCAATCAACATGGAGTTGACCACTGTAATGTCAATGCACACGTGTAGTACTCCTTTCCATTGAATTAAAATCAATGGAATTGAGTACACGTGTGTGTTTTACA